>JAPYYV010013611.1:0-14693 GCA_030522625.1 Copidosoma aretas
ATTTTTAACTACTATCAATCTTGTTCTAGTATGAAAATGATCTTTATTAAAAAAAAAAGAGAAAAAATTTTAAACAATCTATTTCCATCTGTTGGATATGAACTATTATCTAATGAGTTTTTGAATTTTTTAGGTTCAGTATAATGAACTTAAGAAATATTGTAACATTTTCTTTTTCGATATATATTTGAAGTATAACTTGATAAGTTGTCATTTATTATTTGAGTATTATTACAATTTCCAGATTCAATGCAATATGTATTTTTAGGAATATTTTCCTCTAAGTCAATATTATTCATTGTATCATATGATTCATTGGAATTGTTTGCAAGAAAGTGGTCGCATTGCAATGTATTACTTTGCAGTAATTTGCTAAAATTAATACTTTTATTTGTACCCATATCATAATCATCATATGTTTTCTTTTTTTTAAATAATAATTGTAAGTTATGATCAATAAAAAGTTTTGTTATATTTTTAAAATCCAATATATCATAATGGCCAGGATCAATGTTTCCGTGAAAAAATAAAGTCAACTTAAGATAACTGTTTAAATTGCCAAATGATTGAATATCGTCGTTGGAGAAATTCACAATGACGTAAACATCAAACGAATCTGCAAAGCTTTTAATTTCAATACTTGTTCCATAAGTCCCATTTTTTGACATCAAGTAAATATAATCATCACTATTTATAACGTTTTGATAATAATCATTTCCTACTATAAAGTAACGATAATTTTGCCAATTATTTGCAACATTATTAAAAACCAAAGTACGTATGGTCAAGTGAAAATCTCCGTTGTTATATAGAAAATAAGAAAAAGTTCTCAATAAACAATTCCCGTCTCCTTTTACATTTACTTTCAAATCGTCCCTTTTAAAAATTTTAATATTTTAAATTTAATTATTATAAAAGTATTAATATTACAACGCACAAACGAATAATTTTTCCGACTTATAGTTTGTAATACATAAAGAAAATATGTTTTATCATCAACAGGCCATTGAGTCTGGAAATTAAAAATTTTAAAAGAATATATTACTCTTTATTATCTCATCCTAAACTTTAATGTGTAAAAATTATACTTATTTAATTCTAAGGTTACAAAACTTTACTCACTTAATATCAATTACAATATATTGATCCTACATAGATAATTACGCCGTAACTGGCTCTGATCAACGTCACATTTTGTTTAAAAAATAAGTTGGTCAATATCAATTTATTAATATACTCATATTATAAATACTATTTATAGCAAATGCCTACATGAATTCACAGAAAAGTTTATCCATCAAAAATTAATTTCTGTGGGTTTTAAAAAAAAACATGTAAACTGCTAGCGTGTGGCGACATGCTCCCTGTACAGCAGGAGTGTTCTCACTCAGCTTAAACGGAAGCAACAGTCAAGCTCTATAATGTATATATTTTTAGCCGTCGTGCGTCTCTTGGAAGAAAAATACTGACTTTTCCTTTTACAGTGTATTTACCACCGACAAAAAATATAACAACATACAGTTTTTGTACATGTAAAGGACGAATGAGTAGTCTATAAGGTTGGATTCAGAACTTAACGTAATATGTTTAGAGGAAAAAAAAACAAAAAATTAAGAGAACCGTTATACAAAAACCGTTGTACGACTTTTCGAAAAAATATCGAACGCATTTTTTTCAATTTACCTATTTATTTTATAATAGTATCATTCCTCAGTCATGTAAAAGTAAAATAATTTTTTTTAGAAGATATTCGATTTAATATCATTCTTTGAATATTTTCAAAAATAAGATGTTTAGTATATGAAAAATATGTTAAAATTGAATTTTTTTTTCATATACTTTATAATATTCAAAATATTTAACCTTTGATTCATGTACATATCATTTGAACTATAGCCTTAAGTGTCCCTTTAGTAAGTATTTAATCAATTGGAATATGAAAATAGAGTTTGCAACTAAGAAAAAACTATCCTAATATAGTGTTAGGTTTTATGTAAAAAAAAGTTAAACTTAAGTTAGTTGTTTTCTAAATCAAAATTATCAAAAAAAATACGAAATTTTCAGTATAAAGAAATATGTGTCCAAAATAGAAGTTCAATATACCACGTAGTTATTGAAATATCTTCGTCAAAAAATACCTCATTATAACCTTTTATCACCTATATCTGCTACACACAACGTACACTAAGTATTATATATCTTTATATTTGGTAGACCTATATATTAGGAAACAACTACCTTAAGATTGTAAAAGATAATGATAACATTCTTATTGTACATTAAATGTTGAATTTTTTATATATAAAGTATGCATAAAGGAAATTATATGTTTTGTTATAAAATTTATTTTCATGGTCATAAATTTTATTAAAGACAAGCTATTTTTTTAGAACACTACTTCATTTTTATAAATACATATATTAGTTAATAGTATTGATCAGTGATCCGTTGGGGGCAAGGTTGAGAAAATAAATACTACATGAGCATTAAAATTTCTCGGAGTTTATTTAGCAACGTTTCGCTGGCTAGATGTGCCAGCCTCAGCAGGCTCTCAGGTACGCGAGTCTTTGAGTATGTATTACATATATACAATAATGTAATTTGTTAGTAAGTGAACTCAGTCGTCAACGTTCGAACGATATACTATTAACCGATAAGTACAACGGAGGGCACTGATAACCGTCACGTCATTAAATACATATATTGTTGCAGAACTTTTACTCTCAAATACTATTACATAGTAATTATCAGGATTAAACAAAAATCTCATTGAATCATATTTATCTAAACATTAATGAGCTATAAACTATGACAATTCATTTTTATGTGTTTGTATCACGGTTTTATGGTAAATTGTATGGTGAAGTTTTCACATCTAAAGTATGCGTTAAGCATAATCATATTTTTTTACATGAAATTTATTTTTCTGCTCATAAATATGTAATCTTTGTCTAATTTATATAATTAAATGACCTGATATATTATTATTATTCAAGTATTTCCAAAAATAAGATATTTAGTATATAAAAAATATGTTAATTCTTAAAACATTTAACCTTTATTTCATGAACATACCATTTGAACCATATTCTTATGTGCCCCTTAAATAAGTATATAAACATATGGAATATGAAAATAATGTTTGGAACTAACAAATAACTGTTCGATTATAGTATTACGATTCATGCAAATAATAATAAAATTAAAATTTTAAAACAAATTGATGGCATTTATGTTGTAAATTGTGTGATAAAGTTTTCACATCTGAAGTATGCGTCAAGCAACATCATATGTTTTGATATAAAATTTATTTTTCTGGTCATAAATATTATTAAACCAAACTATTTTTTTAGAACACTATTTAATATTTATAACTATATATATTGTTGCAGAACTTTTACTCTCAAATTCTATTACAGAGTAATTATCAGGCTTAAACAAAAATTACATTGAATCAGATTTATCTATTCATTAGTGAGCTATGAACTATTACAATTCATTTATGTATGTACCCATAGAGATATAACTAATATATTAATTATGTACTATATCTCTATGGTATGTACCACGGTCGTATACACAGGTCCGGCAACTTCAATGTTGAGAGGTGAGGCTCGAAAGGCTCTCGATATATATGTGTAGTTAGACGAAACCATAGACATATAAGAACATGCTCATTCCTACTTCCTGCGCTGAAGCTCAGGTAGAAAGAGAGACAGCACTAAGCGTGGGTCGGAGCCGTAAATAAGAACAAGCAGTCTATATATTATATGTCGATGGACCAAACGTAGCAGCCTGATTGATGTGTATATGACCATGGTATGTACACTATACGGTAATATATTCACGAACTCGGAGGAGCAGCAGTTTTGCGCGTTGAGTGTCAAAAAATCATTATACAAGGCATAAGAAAGAGCATTAATTATTAAAATAATTAAAATGTGATATTTGTGAAGAAACTTTTAAAAGAAAGACTCATTTAAAAAGACAAATCAATGTTCATGTTAAAAATGATGACCATATTTGTATTAAATGTGGAAAAAAATTATTTAGAAAAGATTCACTAAGACGACATATTAAGGCATGTCACAAGAATGTGAGTAACTTAATAATTTTATATTTCAATATATAATAACAAATACTGTTGTTTAACTAATAAATAATATATTTTCTTTTAGAGTTTAGAGAATGACGTTGTTTGAAAAAAAAAAAATTTTGGGAACAATTGAAAAATATATTTGAACATTTTAATAAAATTTTTTTTTCACTAATTGTAATCGAGAAAAATATAATGCATATTTGACACGAATTATTATTGTTTTAATCAATTATAATTACTATCAACACTGAAATAATAGATATAATATAGAAGTAAAAATTTTAAACATTGTTTTATTAACATATTGAAGGCTTTAACTGAATTTATTTTGTTTACATTTCCCTTTCGGGGGTTGGCGTGCGGAGCGCACAGGGGGCGAAGCCCTACTAGTATATATATATATATATATATATATATATATATACACATTTATATGTATATTTCTCTTTTATTAATAGACTGACGAAAGTAAAGAAAAAAAATAAATAAATAGGCTAAAATAAATACTGACACAAGTTGCAAAGCTTAAGCATGTATAGATACGATGCTTATTTTGTACTATACATATATAACAGTACTATAAGGTTATCTTTCTTAAGCTAAATTTTTTAGTCTAATGAAAGTTGTGTTTATAAAATATTTATACATAGAAGGTCAAAATCTTTAACAATATGGGTGAATATGAGTAAGATCCGAACAAATAATAGTATGACTTCTTAAGCGGCAGCTATACAAACTGTGAACCAAACAGATATCTTATGGAAAAAGGTGTCACACGCTTGGCACAATTCGACCAATCACGGTTCATATATTGTTTGCTAGACTACTGCTAATCTACAAATTTGATACATTTTTCTTTTCACCATGACTTCGAGCCCAGTGTCAAAAATAGCCAACTAGAGCAGATAAAAAACGCCATAGCCATGTTGGCAATGCTGCACTATTGTGCAGCTGGACCATTCAATTATGTATAAAAACAGATTACACCCTTAACTTCTTATAGCGCAGCACCTAGACGTTGGCTACGGGGCCGCTGTACAGCTGGACCATCATTTTAGGTATAAAAACATATTTCACCCTAACTTCCTGTGGCGCAACACCTAGACATCGGCTACAGAGCCACTGTACAGCTGGACCCTTAAAGCAGATGCAGGAATCGACTGCGACCCGAACTTACTGTAATCAGTATACTGCGTGTATTGATTGAGTATATTTAATATACGTTTTATGCACTCTAGTGTCATGAACAGCATTTTAATATTCATTCATCACTAGGCCGTATGTGTGCATGCAACCTTATGATTTGCCAACGCATTACTATTGCAAAAAGCTTTATGCTCTATCTTTTACTTTGTCAGCGAAAAAGTGTGTCGGCGAATTTATGTGTCGTCGAAATGATCCCGACGCGACCCTCTGACGATCCCGGCAGTGACTGTTCGACGGTGGCAAAGGCTGCCAAGAGTAAAAGATAGAAATGATGCTCAAAATAATAATGTTAGTGTTCAGAACAGCGATCACAACGATAAATTATCCACCTCCTGCAGACAATTTAAGTTAGAGGTGAAATGAATTGAATATTGACTTTAACACTATTTTTCAAAACGAATATATTAGTATTTTACGGGAGCAGTCATATGTCAATTGGCTAAGGCGCAAATGAGATGCAGCTTCGAATTGCGGTCAGAGTCAACTTGTAAATTTTTTCCTAATTTATTCTGCACAAATCAACAACAATACAGTCAAAAGTGCTGATATGAGCCTGTACACAGCTCCGTGCTGCTAACGCACAAGATTTGATGTGGTGAGCGTTCGGCTAGAAAATATGCAAACGCAAGGAGCTCCGTGCAAATTTTTTCCACCGCATCTTACGATTCAGAAGCTAGAGGGGTAATGGGGTTAATGTATATACCGAGACGTAAGAGGCTGTTTGTGAAATTTACACAGAGCTCTTTGGGTTTAATGCATGGGTTTGAGCCAAGCGGTCACTGCATTAAATTTCGTGCGTTCACGGCATAGATCTATCAGGCCCCCATCAAAGTCCGAGGCGCAGTGCAGTGCAGTACAGCGCAGCATACGCCTTATATATATATATACGTATATACATAGGTATAGGGTGTGCGCTGCGCTGTACTGCACTGCACTGCACCTCGGACTTTGATAGGGGCCCACTACACTGAACGCGCAGCGCACTCACAGCCCGCACACCGAGTGTAGCTACTTTTGGGGGCGCTGCCTGCCCACTATTTTTCCAGTGTCTATAAGCTCAGTACTAGGGACAAGTGAAGGAATGTGTGGGATTCAGAGGTGGAAAGAAGGGGTGGGGTACAAGGGGTTAGTTGGGGTAAATAGGACACGAGTTCAAAATACAATACTTATTTGATAAAAGAAAAAAAAAAAAAAAAATACTAGTACTTTACGTGAAGAAAATCTGCTTCCAAATTATCGACACAAAGATTCCTCATGCATGTTCCTTAACATATTTTTTTTGTACAATGTCAACTTTTGATCAATAACCATTTAATTAAAAAAAATACATGACAAACAAATTGCTTTAAAAAAAAATCAATGAAATTTATTATAAATTATTGAGAAAACCATGTTTTTACTACAACAAATAACATACCAAAACCTATACTTTTTCCCACATCCGCATCTGATTTTTCTAATTATCATCTAAATCATTTGTTTGTGAGAAACCCGTGATCTTTTAGATTTAATGAAAATGAAATATTAAAAAAACATTTAGTAGCAGAAATACCAATACTTCAAAAAAATTGATTTTCAAAATTCGAAAAAATCGGCAAATAAGGAAAGTTGTTGATGCTCCTCTAGTGTATAATATTTGTTTGTGAAAAATAAATAATAAATCAACACTAAAACCATTTTAGGATATTAGTTGTAATTACATGGGAGTCAACGAAATTCACGATAGCGACTTGGATATTTCCTCAACATCCTCCGGTTTACTTCACAATTTTGATGGCTTTGAAGAAGAATATAAAGATATTATCTTAAGAATGGACATTGATGATGATGAAAACGATGAATGGTTAAGTCAGAAACTATTTAAAGATTTTAAGCTTTCAGTTGGATAATGTGTATGCAGGTTGTTGCGTTTTTTTCTTGACCATTCTTTAACGAAAAAGGCTCTCTGTGATATATTTATAATTATTCGTGAGTTAGTGCCGAAACCTACCCACCAACCCAAAAAAAAAACATTTTATAATGAAGCCTTAAAAAAAAATCATACTATGTGGAACAGTTATAAAAAAAAACCGGTTATGTAAAAAATTGTTCGTGTTATTTAGGAGAATTCAAAAACAAATCCGAAATTTCTACATGCAGTAACTGTCAAAGCGATAATATTAGTGGTATATTTACAGAGTACAGTCTTAAATCGCTAGTTGAAGATGCTTTTAAAGTACGCGATCTTTATCGTTTAATTAAATTACATAGAGCTAATGAAAATACCGACCTAAATTACATCTGTGATATTTATTCAGGCAAAGAATACTGTAAGCTGAAAAATAATGTCTTGAAACACGATTCTGGCGTAGTTTTGCTTTGGAATACAGATGGTTTACCAATCTGTACCAACTCAAATGGACAGGTATGGTTGGTACAAGCTAAAATTTTAATTATACCGCCAGAAAACCAAATAATTTTTAATTTGTTTCCGGAGTTTTTTATAACATGAACAAGAAATCAACTATGATAACTTTTTTGAGGCCCTTCGTCAATATAATGATAGATCGATATAAAACTGGATTAGAGTGGTTTGATAAAGAGAGCGGTTCTTAAAAGAGAAGCATCGTGATAGCCCCTATTGCTTCGTTTGATGCTCCAGCAAGAGCAGTGGTGCGAAATATCATGTAGTATGATGGGGCCTTTGAATGTACGTTTTGTGAGCATTCTGGTGAAACTCACGCATCTAAATTAGGTCATATGAGATCTTTTCTTGCAGTTTACCCTAGGCCACCCATTAGAACTCACGCGAAAATTATTTTACAAGGACAACAAGCACTCAATACTTATGTAGAGCATGTTCGAGGAGTAAAAGGACCGTCAATTGCAGCATTGATACCTTTTTTTGATCTATCGTCGTCATTTTTAACCCGATAATATGCACGCGATCTTATTAGGTGTTTTCTGAATGCTTCTGACTTTGTGGTTTGATAGTAGATTCAAAAATTGAGCCATTTTATACTAAAAAAACGTTCAGAAATGAGATTGATAACGATCTTCGAAAAATTTTTCCACCAGATTTCGTTACAACATTTCCCCGCATTATTCAATGTATACATTATTAAAAAGCTTCTGAGCTAAGGGAGAGCCTTAAGTATTATTTCTCAATTTTATTACAAAATAAGCTAAAAAAGCAGTATTATGATCATTTTCTATTAGTAGTGAAAGCGGTTATTATTTAATTAAAAACGAAAATTCATGTCCACGAGTTAAATTCTGCTGAAAAACTTCTAAAATCATCTATTTCTGGGATTGACAATTTGTATGGGAAAAATATATGCACATATAATGTACATCAGTTAGATCACATAGTTGATAGCATCCGATCATATGGCCCTTATAAGTGTGGTCAACTTTTTATTTGAAAATGGAAATGGACAGGTAAAAAAAGCGTACATGGATCAAATAAAAAATATATTAAAATCGTAAACACTATGTATATATTAAATGTACACAGAATTTTAAGATCAGAACTTGACCTTATTTGTACTAATGACAGCTTTGATTTAATGTTTGGTAAGCCGGTCTCTAAGATTTCTGATAAAAATGAAACAGAAACAGTAGAACACTTCTGTGCTACTCAAAATATCTTAGTAGAAAATATTCTGATTTATGATAAAATAACTATTAGGAAAGAAGTTTATACGTCAGAAATGTATCATCGTCAAAAAAAAAGAAACAACTTTTTTATCCAACTGAATGAAATGTTTTTCGGTAAAACATCATGCTGTTTATTAATAAATGATGTAATGTATGTACTTACCCATCAATATGTTCGTTGTAATTATTATACAAATTAATTAGTAAATCAATAATTAGCAATTAATTTGTCGAATTGTATTGTACCTATAAGAGCGACCAACAGTATTAATATTGTCCCACTTGAAAATATGAAAAAAATCATGGATGTTAAGAATTACGTATGTTTTTCAACAAATGATTACGAGAAGAGATAATATTAAGAGATAAAAAATAAAAATTCAACAGATCGAAAATTTTACAACTATCGTCATTTATTTTAGTATCTTAAGTGCCAACGAAATGTATTTCTGTAGTGTTTCATATTTTGAGATTGTTGATTGATAGATATAGAGTTACGCAAGGGAACTTATATATTTACTTAAATGCTGTAAACGAATTATTAATTCATGAATTTTTTATCTTTGTTTTTGTCTTGGACATTTTAAAGTTACTATATACAATTTACTAATTGTCCTACTACTTCTCCTCTACCCTGTAATTGGATATACAGGGTCATTCAAAAGTACTTTAACAGCGGTGACCAGCGTGTACAGTAATTAATCTTAAGTACAATAGCCCAAAAAAAGAAATTTTCGGACGAGTAGTTTTTAAATAAGACCTATTTCCAGATTGTTCGTTTTAGGCCTGATTAGAACGCTTTTTCGGTAGCGCGGGCTGCCGTACAGCTCAAAAGTTACTAGATAAATAACTGCATAGCAACGAGCTAATAATCTGTGCGTCGGTAAATAAGCTCGGTAGTAAGCTCGTGCGTGGCCGGGAGATGGCGCTAGTACATGCGCTCATGAGCTGGAAGAACCCATACGAGTACTCAGGGATACTTGCTGGTACTTGCGGGTAGTTACGGGTACTTTCGGGCACTTTTGGGTACTTACGGGCACTTGGGAGTACTTGCGAGTACTTGCGGGTACTTACGGGCACTTAGGGATACTTATGGGTACTTACGGGCACTTATGGATACTTGGAGGTTCTTGCGGGTACTTACGGGCACTTGGGAGTACTTGCGGATTCTTGCGGGTACTTAGAGGTACTTGCGGTTAATTACGGGCACTTGGAGGTACTTGCGGATACTTACGGGCACTTGGGGGCACTTGCGTATACTTGGGGGTACTTACGGGAACTTAGGGGTACTTGGAGATTTTTGCGGGTACTTACGGGCACTTAGGAGTACTTGCAGGTACTTACGGTCTCTTGGGGGTACTTCAGTGTACTTCCGCGCACTTGGGGGTACTTGCGGGTACTTGCGGGCACTTGCTAATACTTAAGGGAAGTTACAGGCACTTTGGGGTACTTGCAGGTACTTACGGGCACTTAGGGGTACTTCAGTGTACTTCCGCGTACTTAGGGGTACATGCGGGTACTTGCGGGCACTTGCTAGTACTTAAGGGTAAATACCCGCAAGTACCCTTAAGTGCCCGCAAGTACTCACTGGTACCCGCATGTACCCCTAAGTGCCCGTAAGTACCCGCAAGAACCCTCACGTACCCCGAAGTGCAGTATTCGCAAAAATCCTCATGTACCCCCGAGTGCCTGTAATTACTCTTAATTACCCGAAAGTATCCGCAAGTACTATAAAGTGCCCTTAAGTACCTGCAAGTACCCACAAGTACCCCCAAGTAGCTGCAAGTATCCGCAAGTATTTGCAAGTACCAGCAAGTGCCCATAAGTACCTGCAAGTACCCGCAAGTACCCGAAAGTATCCGCAAGTACCCGAAAGTACCTCTAAGTGTTCGGTAGTACCCGCAAGTACCCGCAAGTACCCGCAAAAACCCTCAAGTGCCCGTTAGTACCCGGAAGAACCCCCATGTACCCCCGAGTGCCTGTAAGTACCCCCACATAACTGAAAGTGCCCGCAAGTATCCGCACGTACCCCTAAGTATTAAAAAGTATCCACAAGTAGCTGCAAGTATCCGCGAGTACCCCCAAGTGACCTTGAGTGCCCGTAACTACCCGTAAGTACCCACAAGTTCCCGAAAGTACCCGTAACTACCCGCAAGTACCAGCAAGTACCCCTAAGTACTCGTATGGGTGCTTCGAGCTCAAGAGCGCATGTACTAGCGCCATCTCCCGGCTACGCACGAGTTCACTACCGAGCTAATTGACCCACGCACAGTTTATTAGCTCGTTGTTATGCAGTAATTTATCTAGTAACTTCTGAGCAGCCCGCGCTACTAATAAGCGTTCCAAACAGGCCTAAAACGAACAATCTTGAAATGGGTCTTATTTAAAAACTAATTGTCCGAAAATTTTTTTTCGGGCTATTGGACTGAGGAATAATTGCTGTACACGCTGGTCACTGCTGTTAAAATACTTTTGAAAGACCTTGTATATCCAATTACAGGGTAGAAGTAGGAGGACGTTAAAACTACAGGGAAATGGCGTTTTTAAATGTAGTATTCAAGATTTTAGCAATTATGATCGCTCCAAGATTCAAAAAATTAAGTGGTGGAGTGTAAAATATTATAGAGAGTCAGGCTGGCTTGAGATCAAAAAGAACAACTGACGACCATATTTTTGTACGAAATAGTTTATTAATTAACAAACCAAAGGAAGAGAGAAACAGATCATATGTTGTAGTCGTAGACTTCAAACAGTAGTTGATACGATCAATAAAAAGTTGTTCTGAGTGTAATTGGAGAGAATAAGGATACGGGTTGAATTGATAGAAATCCTAAAAAGAATCTACAAATCACCAAAAGAATAAGTTGGTACGAGCCAGAGGCTAAAGCATTTCTTTTAAACAGTAAAAAAGATAATAAAAGGGTAAATATAAAGCAGGAACGCTCAAGTTTTTAATATAGAATATAAATAATAAGTGTATTCAGAATAATACTGGAGGTATTACAGTAGGCAAAGCAAAAAATCCACTATCATAGATTTTCTGATGACGTTGTTCTCGAACGTAGCATTATAAAAACACAATAAAAATGCTGATATACGAGAATAAATATGGTACAAAAAATGGGCTGGAAGTGAACATAAAAAGAAACCGAAAATCTTAATTATGAGGAATATCGGGAATATAGAAGGGTAGTCAACGCAGTTGTAGGATTAGCAAGAAAGATTTAATTAAACTGTTTGAATAGAATAAAATTTGTCTAGGATATAATTATAATATTAGGTCGCTTATACAGAGTAGGAACTTGCAAATGCAAAAAAAGAATAAGTAGTAAGAATGGGAGGCAGATTTACAAATATGATGTTGGATATATTTGCTAAAACTATGAACTTATTCCATGTTTAAACAATATTTTTTCGAATATCAAGCGAATTTTTATGTTATTATTTTAGTTATCTACGTTTGTACGTATATATAGGTCATTCTACGAAAAACAGCATATTTCCGAGGCTGAAATGGATAAAAGCTTAAAAGGATATTTTGATCAATCTAAAATTTTTTTATGTTTGTGACCGAAGTAAGTTAGAATTTCTTTGGCCCCACTGTATCTGCTCTTGAAATACTTTTGCCATAGTAATATGTACAAATAGAATAGTTACGGGCTTTAATAAAATTGTCTTAAAATGGAGACGACAGGGCTCTGATGGAAAATACAACTTCACCCTTGCACTCATATGATGTACTTATCATCTATATTTGGATACACGTCACTATTCGAGTCGATGATTCAACAGTACGTGAAGATACACTGCGATTTGGACACAAAAACTGCATTATGGGCTCTCATTAAAACATTTTAGAATCGAGGTTACAGCGAATTCAATGAGATTATTACACTTGGCCCTTGCACACGTATGAAGAACTTTTTATCCACTAGCATATGCTACATCAGTATGAGATACGACAGATTCATTAGCATTACGGGCTATTAGTTTTTATTTTGGGAAGACTAAATTTACGACTTCGCAAGGCTCTAGCTGTGGCTGGCCGGGAAAACCAAAATTAAATAAATTTTTGCAAGTAACTCAACATCTGCAGAATTTAGAGTACCTAAATTGAAGTGCCTAAATTTAACGGTATGTAACGATAGCATTTCCTGCGATAATGTCAAATTTATAAGATATTGGTTCCGCAACTTTAAAGGCAATTCAGTCTTGGATGACATCTTTTACGGCTCTAAAAAGTGCATAAAAATGTTGCTTACACTATTACCTTTTGATTGATATGCTGCTAAAAGAATAAAAAAAGCCTTATGTAGCCTTCAATCGTCGTCAAAAGTGAAAATTTAGGAGTGGGACATGAGCCCATAACGTTAGTTTAGCCTCTTTTTTTCTTGTAAAACTAAAACAATACATTTTTATGACCTAATTTCTGTTGCAACGTCAGTAAAAAAACATTAATTCAATTATTTAGTAAAGTGTTCGGAATGAAAGCTCCTTTTGTAACGTCGTAATCGACTGTGACGTGAAATATACCATTTTTAGTAGAATGACCTATATGTATTAAAGAATAAGTTGTTGTATTACTTATTTAGACATAACAATAAAAATATCAAAACATGGGGGTTGACACGCGGAGCGTCCAGGGGGCGAAGCCCCACTGGTATAAATATATATATATATATAAATATATATATGAGACGTTCTTTTACAAACCGAACACCTTTCTGACCGACACATTTTTGATTTTGCTGAAACTTTTCTTACGGGTTCTATATTGAAAAAAAAAAAAAACGTATCTTTTTTTTTTACAATATTTTGGATGCTAGAAAGGATTAAAATTCCGCGATTTCGGTGATTTTGGGCTGTAGGAGAGATTTTCAAATATTTAGAACTCCGGTACTATTTAAGCTACAGACTGTGATTTTTTTTATTTCAAAGGTAAAAGAATAAGCTTTGGGAAAAAAATACTTCCAAGAAAAATTATTAGTGATTTAAGATTGTAATTAACAATTAAAATGTTTAAATAGATTTTTAACTATTGCCCCTTCCTCGTAGCGAGTTTTTAGTAATACAATCGCATTCTACGTCAAATTTCCTATCAAAAACTACTCTTTTTCCGATGAAAAATTAATTATTACTATTGGAAATGAATTAATTTATGTAGCGCGGCACGTCTTATAGGCGCGCGGATTCTATCACACGCCTTATTTGCCCCTTATCTTCTCTTTTTGTTTTATAAATTATTATTTAATATCTTTATTTAAACAATATTTGTGAGCACAATTAACCTAATGCATAATGAAATAAAAAAAAATTAGTAAATATAAAATGTTATTGTAGCAAATGAATAGTGTTATTTATTATGATTTTAATACATCATTATTGGTGAATAAGTACTTCGTTCAAAGTCACATTGTACAATATTTACATTTACTCTTATACTATACGCGAATAGTATTATTTTATTTAAAAATTTTTACAATAGTTTTCTTTTCATACAATGAGAATTGCTTTGCTTCCAATTCTTGAAGAGAGATTGGAACTAAACAATGATACTTTAACGTGCCTTTCATCGTTATAGCTTTTTGGAAACGCGTTGATAATCTTTTTTCTTCCTCTTCAAAATCATTATTAGTTGAATAGCGACACATTATATTTGGTAGAGCTTCAGACGCCCAATTGAACAACTCTTTCGGAGTGCGGATCGGATTATTTACTCTTTGAAGACTAGCTCTAGCAGCAAGTCGTT
>JAPYYV010013612.1:0-13824 GCA_030522625.1 Copidosoma aretas
AAATTTATAACATTGTTTATAATTGTTAAGATGACCTTAATATGTTTTTTGAACAAATGCTACATAACCTACAGTCTTTTGTCGAACTGTTTTGGTAATCTAAACCTATAAAGGCTACCGAAATTATTATTCATCTATTATTTTATTTTAAACTGTGTTTGTTCTCGCTATCCAAATGTAGGAATTGTATAACCTAAAAATTTTGAAAATTGGGTAAATTCAGGAGTTTTCTTCATATGTAAAGGATGTATAAGTAATATTTCTTATATTTCTTAATCACTGTATCATTATAATGAATCTTCTATACACTTATGTTAATAAGTTCGAATTGCTAAAAATTTTTATGACTAAAAAGTAACTTATTACACATAGAATGCTTTCACTTTATTACTATCAGTAAATTATGATATATGTCTCTACTCATTATGGAAGAACAATACCTTTTGGGATGGATATGCATCCTTATTACTCTATCGCTGTTGTTAGCAGATATACATTTTTTATGTTTAAAAATTTTATATCATTCTGATCATGACAATATGACTGGTTTCCCCATACTTAATACAAAATATTGGCATGATAATCGTTTAAAGTGTACGATCCTAATTTACATTAGAAAATTAATTCTCAATATGATTATTATTAATGACAATGAATGAATCAATAAATAACGAGCAAAATAATAAGTCCTAAGTGACTTTAACCCAATAAACCAGGGAACGAGAAGTAATTGAATTAATGATTAAAGAATCATGATGATGGAGAAGTAAATGGGTAAATAAAAAAAGAAAAATAATTCCCAAGAAACTTTAACCTAATAACCCGGGAGATAGCACGTAATGAAATCGGATCAAAGATTAATATTAATGACAATGAACAAATACTTAAATAACGAGCAAAATACGAAGTCTCATGCGATTTTACCCTGCTAATTCAAGGGATAACTGATAATCAAATTAATTAATATAAATTCTCATGATAGATGGATAAATAAATAAATTATAAAAGGGAGGTTATGTAGCATTTGTTCAACAAACATATTAAGGTCATCTTAACAATTATAAACAATGTTATAAATTTATCTGGTATGATTGTTAACAAAGCTCGTTACGCAATTAACGAAAAGCAAAGAATGTTTTCTGAAGTAATTATATGGCTTAATAATAAAACTAGATAGTAAAAATGTTAAGGTTAGACACTCCCTTTCCCCAGTCCTGGACAATAATTATTATTTAATAGTAAGATATAGACCTTGACAATCCATTTAGATGTATTTGCTATTATAGACGTGTAATATATAATAGGTTAAGAAGTAATAGATTAATAAGAAGGGATACTGGAAAATTTGTAGGTTATGTAGAATTTTTTTTTTTTGTAATGGGGTTATGTTGACATAAGTTTGAATACATTCAACCAGTGTTATCGTCACTGGAAAATCGTTATGCAATTAACGTACAGCAAATCAATTGTTTACGATATTAACCGTATAGTTTAAAAATGAAACTAAATCGTGGGAGTTTTGAAGGTTAGAGGCTTTTTTTCTATTTATTGACTATATTTGTCATTAAGCTAACGAATGTTGACTCTAATAATTCAATAAAATATATAACATATTGTTAAAATTTATTTTACGATGTAGCAACAGAAAATTTGGCATTGTAAGGGAATATTTTGAGGTTATATTGATAATTCTTGCAGAAAAAGACTGTTCTTCTCTTAAAAATACCTAACATATGTATAAACTCAGATAACGACAATATTTATCGTTATATTTTGTGTTTTTATGTTATATTGCATTACTTTATAGCTCGATTTATGAAAAATTCGAGTTTTTATGAGTTTATCTGGGAGAAAAAATTTTTTTAACCCATTTGATATATTTTTCCACTATTCTCTATTCAATTATCTACAAATTAAAAAAAAAATTTGAGGAATCTCGTTTCCTTCGAAAGTTATTGATTGTGACGAAATCCGGCACTGTGCGGCGTGGACGTAAGGGCGGAAAACTCTGTATTTTCTGAGCCTGGCGGTCTTTAATTGTCCTAATAGTGTAGGCAAACGGTAGGTGCGTGCAATAACAATAATATTGCTGCGTTAATTAGGCGATATAAGCGGTTTCAAAAATGTTTATGTCAGGGCCCCACAGGGCGAGTCGTCCCTGGTAAGGCTGCTTTTAGATAGGGCTGATTTTAGCTCCATTCTCTAGAGGCCCAATACGCTATACTGTCTGCATTTTTATTAATTAACTAATATATTAAAATATCAAACAGCTTATTCCCAGTCCGATTGACTGCTTGAACCTTAAATTTCTTGAAATAATTATCCATATCATAACCTATAAGTCCCTTGTATCATAATAAGCTTGAATGCCTGCACTTATGTTTATTAAATATTTTACTTATATGTCAAACAGCCAATTTGCAGTAAACCAATATACTCTACTCACTCTAATTTTTTTTACTTAAAGTTTTGATATGCTTATCCGTCAATCTCTAACAAGCATATGCGCTTCTGTGCATTTATTTGTCTTGAAGAATTATATAGTTTGTATATGATCAAATACACTTTATTAATCACACAGGATATACTTCCACTCGAGGCACGGCAAGTTATGGGTTACAGTCCGTTCGAAGTTTGACTGACCGGGATCGTGTCCCCGGAGCAAGAGAGCCTGATTTCGTAGGTTCTTAGTTTTTATTGGCTATTCTAGAATTTGCTTTAAGAAGCTACGGGCGCTGCCTTGCGAAAGCAGGTGAACGTCCGAGACACGTCCTAGAGTCACCGGGCCTAGTCCTCGAAGCCTAAAACAACGTCTGTATAATAAGAACGTATGCAAGAGAGCATGTTAAGTCTAATTGTTACATATTGTATGTAGAATTACAAATTAGTTTGTCTTAATCGCGGAACATAAAATTTTCTTAATGTCTAACAAAATATTCGCATAACTTACAAATATAGCTGATAATTATTTCCATTATTTGTACTGAATTCCATCATCATCCGAATTTTATTCGGTGCTATCGTAAGTTTTCTAATTTTTACATGTATGAAATAGTTTTTATGTTTTTTAAAATTTTTTTTTAATTAGATCAATTGTTATAGTACTTAGGTGTCTGTACAATGATCCAGCGGCAGATAAGCTTAAAGCGTAATGCACTGATGTTGTTATAAGAGATGAACAACAACCAACGCACAGAGGGGAAGTAGTAGTTTTCGTCACAAATGTGCATTTCTCCAGAGCAGTCCCTGAGCTCGAGAGTGCTTGCAAAGCAACGCCCGAGGGACCGTTGAGACCTCCTGGTGGAATGCATATGAGTGGCAAAACCTATTTTTTCCTACCGAGGGCGTACCAGGGTTGCAAACGTGCCCGAGGTAGGAAAAAGCACTTTTTTGATTTAGTTGATTTTTTTTTCATTTTTAAGATAAGATAATTTGTAAGTTATCTGTTGAGGCTGATTTTTGATTGTCTTTTCCGAATTGATTGTACCTAACCTCTAAAGTTGAAAAATAGTAAAACCTGCTGATTCAATCATTAATATCATTCATTAGGTATCTTGTAAAGCAATAATCTTACTCGGAGGTTTTCGCAGTCGCTGATTTCGAATCCATCAATAAAATTTACAAATTCAAGATGGCTAATCCAATATGGTGGACCAAATTTTAAAAAGTTTTCGAATCTTGGCAAAAATTCTTACTCGGGGGTTTTTGGGATCGCTGATTGCGAATCTGTCAGTAAGATTTGCAATCTCAAGATAGCCACTCTAATATGGCTGCCAGGAATTCAAAAAGTTATCGAATCTTGGCAAACACTACTCAGGGTCTTTTAAGGTCGGTTATCACTAGTTTATTACTAAATATTCAATACTCCTCAGCTGTTCGTATGAAATGAGCTAAAATGTTTTATTCAATACGTATACATCCAAAAGAAATCAATTGGTATCTACTTAATAAGAGCTCTTCATACATCACTGACCTTATGACTTAACAAAAACTCTATATATTATTAGCATTAAGGATGGTTATAAACACAAAGCACTTACATCACTTATGTTTAGAGATGAAGAGAAGACGTTAAATTTTCATCGCTTGGGTGTTACTCAATCTTAATTATCTATCTTTGCAGTGGTAACTATTGTTAATCTTCATGCTTACATCTGTAGAGGAATGGCTTTTTCAGTAAAAGTTAATATTACTGATGTTTCCGGTAGATTTGGTCACTTTCTAGGTTCAATAAAAATTTTCGCGTGATTTGGTATATATACATATTATATAACTCAAACATCGTATTTTACGTTCATCAAGTCTGTTTTTTGAAAATGTATAAGTAACACAATCATTTTCATTTACATTTAATAGATTAGCGAGGGCATAAATCAGAAGAGAGATTCATAAATTAAAAACATGTGTATATTTGAATCCTGTATTTTTTTTTCGTGCAATATTTTATGCTTACCACTAAATTTTTAGTTTAAAAAAGAATTTAAAAATACTTATTTATTGTACAAATTTAAATCCGAAACTTTACTTGTAAACTGTACTTGAAGAAAGCAAATCATAGTTCAGTAATGAATAAGACTTCTCAGTCCAATCACCATGTACCAATTTTGCATTCATTAATAAATATCTAAGTGCCAAAGAAAAAGTACTTTTCCCTACATCTCAACCTGTAGTATGCCAATAATTATTGCGCTTTAGATACGTTATGATACTAAATCTGCCTTTTACAAATAATTATCATCTATTTGTAATCAGAGACCATGGAAACATCTGGATAAATATTTTCACCAAGCTTAAAAAAATTATTCCAGCAATAGACCTAGAAACCTATTTTAGTTAGCGATATTGGTTCCAGCATGATAAATTAGAGCATTGTAATGAGAGGTTAGTAATGAGCGACCCTTAAAATCCCCGAGTAATAATTTTTTCCACAATTCGAGAACTTTTTAAAATGTGGTCCCAATATTAGATCTTTCATCTTGTAGTTATTATTTACATGATTTTAATTATCATGAATAATTAAAATGTATACTATATCTAGGACATTTTGCAATTTTATTGCTTCATAAATTACCTAATGAATGATATTAATGATTGAATCAGCAGGTTTTACTATTTTTCGACTTTGGAGGTTAGGTACAATAAATTTGGTAAAGAAAATAAAAATTAAGCCTCAGAAGTCTTAAAAATTATCTTATCTTGAAAATGAAAAAAAAAAAAATTAACCAATTTGGTTGAAAATTGTGGTCTCTAGAAACTTTTAAACCAAAAAGCACTTTTTTCCCCACTGTGCATCATCGAGTGGAGGCAATCAAGTTGAATATGAGGACTTTGGCGAGGATGGTGTGTAAAAAAAATGAAATATAGTGTTAAAAAGAATGTATATGTCTTTTATTCACTTATAGAAACAACAATCGTTAATGTAAACGACATCAGCGCTAACATTGGATCTGAAACTAAGAATCATGGTAGGTATTGCAAAATTTATTAATTTTAATATAAATGTATATTTTTACAGATTTTCGTTTGCAGCATGGAGGAAGAGTACGTCCACTTTTTATACTTAAGTCTGAGACTGTTTGACGCTATAGTCGTTCTAAGTATAAAGGAAGAGAGCTGCGCGGCCGATTGATAACGCCACCTACAAACGTCAATGTGTATGCCTGGCTAGATGTAAGAGGAGTGCGTGCATGATTTGCACAGACGGCTTATTGGTAAAAGTGAACCCAACGACTTTATTGGCATAATGATAAATTCGAAAAAATTTAATCACGGTTTTCTATGGCAATCATTTAAATCAGTGTAGAGTTTTAGTGTTGAAGATTTTGGGGACGTGTTGTTTAGTGCTGTGCAAAGGGCAAACGATTTTGAATTCAACGACACACTATCCATTACATGTGTAATCATAGATGATGCTAGAGGACGTGATCATGTACAATTAACTAAAGATATAGTGAAGAAGTAGTACATACTAACAATAAGGAACATTGACAACCACTGCCTTCCGAAAGCCCTAGCGGCAGCTTATCCCTACGTTATCAGAGGGCAAATACGAACAGGTAGGCTGCATGAATATTGAAACCTAATCAGACGTGATTACGGACCGACGCAAAAAAGAGCTGCTTAAGATTTAGTTCTCGAAGCGAGAATCAGAGTTCCGTAAACAGGGTGTGGACTCAATGAACTACACGATTTTCAATTACTTTTTGCTGCTCGCGGAACAGCCATTGTCGTTTATTCTTGGCGAAATTTTGGCAGTGGTCATCAACACTTATATGACGGTATGCGTATTGTCACCTACACATACGGAAATATACATAATACGTTACGATTAAGATCAACAACATTTTAAATCGATTCTTTATTTGAACGGCGCAAGCGAAAGTTTGGACTACTGTATACCGTGTAACAAAAGTTATTGGCGCGTCGAAGATCATAGGTGCTCTAATAGATATTACAAATAATTCAAAATACCAGAGTGTGAGATCAATGGTGACTTAAAAAAATGAGATTTGTGCAATCGACCATTTTTCAATGGTAAGTGTTATAAAAATTACTTGACTAGAGGATCGTTTAATAAACCATTAACTGTTTGTCAAAGAAAAAAAATTTGCAGAATATGTTTCGAAATTTCGTGAAAAAATAAAGAAAGGAATCATAAACGCGGAATTTCTTTTTGCAATACTTGCAAAGAACGCTGACCTGTTATAAAGATACAATTCATCGATAGCCTAAATAATTTACCTATCCCTTTGAGCAGTTGACCCGAAGCATACGGTCTAATTGGAATTGTAAAAGTTGTTTTTCCATATCTTTTTAACACATTTTAATGATGCTTTTAATGAATAAATGCGTCACAGTGAGGGACTTCAACATTTTATTCAAGAAAATATAGATGATTGGAAACAAAAACCAGTCAACCAAGTGATGCGTTTTTCGGTGGTCGTACGGGGAATAGAGATCGAAAGTATGAGTGTCAGGGGACAGAAAAAATTGAGTACGTCGACGTTTGCTCGTTGTACCCGTATGTATGCAACGTAGTATATTTCCTATCAGTCACCCAAACATACACGTTGGGAATACATCGTCTCGACAAATTAGTAGAGACAACAATGACGTGTCTCATGTAAACGGAGTGATCTTGTGATGTACTGTTACCGCAAAAGTTATACCACCCCGTGTTACCGGTAAAAATGCACAACAAGTTAATTTTCCTACTATGTCGTACATGTTGTGAAACTATGAATCAAGGAGATTGTGTGCACGAAGATGCAAACGATCGTATTGTAAAGGGTACGTAGGTATTTGACAAAGTAGAAATCACCCTTCGAGTAGGCTGTGTAGTTAAAAATGTTTATGAAATATGACACTATAGAATGACGCAATACGACCAAGAAAGTAAATACGGAGGTCTATTTGCAAAATGTATCGAGGAGTTTTATGAACATAAAATGCAGGCCTCTGGTTTCCCTCCCGAGTGTCTCACAGATAAACATAGAAACAGATATATCAGTGAAATATGAGACGTTGATCGAATAGATCTTGATAAGAGTGAAATAAATTAACGCTGGATTAAGATCCGCCGCAAAATTGTGTCTAAATTATTTATGGGGTAAATTTGGTCGACGCGAAAATTAAAAAAAAAAAACAGAAGTAAATACAACCCCTGAAATATGATATAATTACTTACTAGTGCAGAAATAGGTGTTAACAGTATATTGGTTGTCAATGATGATTCACTTTACATAAATTAGAGTTATAAAAACGAGGCTTCAAAACCATCTACGTCAACTAGCATGGTTATAGCTGTATTTGTTACAGATCAAGCTAGTTTAAAACTTTTCAGCTATTTACATGAGTTGAGACAGCGAGTATTATATGATGACACCGATTCTGTTTTTTTTTTTTCGTTACCCGAGGTGGAGAGCCCGACTTACCTCTCGGTACGACGCTTGGATGTCTTACAAACGAATTGGCCGATAAAGGTATAGATACGTATATAACTTCGTTTTTCTTTGGTGGACCAATCTTTTACACTTTTAAGTATAAAAAACCAAATAGAGACGAATAGTGCGATTGTAACACACATGCCAAGAATCGTCTCAATATATAGATTTTTAATTTGGGAAGAAGCTGTTACGTAGCGGCCGTCCTAACAGCACGTCACAAACTCACTCGTACCTTACCTCACTTTACCTCGTCCCGTTATACCGGATTCTTCTCCATCGGGAGGTCTGCTGCAGCTACCTGGCTCGGGAAAGCCGGCTGCTCCTGTAAGGGAAACTAGAAAGGGGAAAATAAAGGTGCTCTTCTCTATACACAAAACTCGAACCCAACTATAGATTTTCACTGCTGCACTGCACAGTTTATTAGTCGAAATTACACAATCTAAAGAAATTCCCACTGACTCCGGCCTCTCTCTACGAACATATATATTTATGCACACATCACTATTGCGGCCTTCTCTCTTCTCGGTCTTGGCATCTCGGCTGCAGGAGCACGGCCTTGAAACTCAGACACACACTACTCCTTTAGCTATCTCCTTCTCTCTCTCCGTCACTGTCTTTATACTCAACGTGGTTTTTGTACCGATTCCAAATTCTCTAAAAAAAGCTGCAACACTCTGGCCGGCACTATCTCGCGACGCGGCTTAAACACTGGTATCCCAACGAAAAGATGGCTGCCCGCGAGTACGGCTTTTCTCCTCTACTTTCACGGGAATGATGGCCGCAATAGAACTACTCTTCCACTCCGGTATATAGTGCCCAATAACCCCCACGTCGTCTTGACACTAATACTCCACTTCTTGACACATTTTCTCCTACCTCATAATACTCAACTAATATCCTCCTCTCATTCACGACCCTGGTTTTGTCCACGACTCTGTCTCGGCCCTCTCGCTCGTCTCCTCGGCTCTATACTTCCTCGGCGTCTAACTCGGCTCGTCACGTTTGATTAGCTCGGCACGAAACGCCATTTTGGCGGCTTATCCCCCTGCTTTTCCCTGAGCTTTGCCGCGAAACGTTGTCTTCTTCCGCGTCCGTCCTGGCGTCTGACTTGCTCCTTGTCAACCTTGAGTACTGAACGGTGCTTAACGAACAAGCAGAATCTCCTTCTCCTTAACCTTTTAAAATCCTTCTCCTTCTTCCCTCTTTGTTTTCTCTCTTCGTCTTTACCCTTTTTCTTCGTTCCGACTTAACTGGCTAGGCTGAATTCCACCTCACTTGGGCAAACGAAACAGAAAAAGCAGAATCTTATCCCGAATTTTTCGTGTTCTTCTCACATCCCCCTTTACAATACTACCCATCACCTGTATCTAAATACCTATACTCTAAACACAACTATCCACTTAATTTCCTACTCAGACCGTCGGCAACTTAAGAATTCGCTATTTTACCCGGCCTTTATTTTTCAACGCAAGCCTAATTTATCCTCAAATTTCATCGGTAGGCGCCAGCATATTATCAGCCCGATGTTTGACGGAAATATCGCTTATTTCGGCGCACTCTGCAAATAAGCTATCTTTTAACGAATCTCCCATACCCTTTAAATGATGCCACTCTACCTCAAAAACTCGAAATAACCCTTTACTTAACCGCAGACTATATCCTGACTGATATTACACCCTAAACGGAAAGATGCGGTAACCAAAAAGGACGGTGCACCGCTGCAGACGAAAACAGAGTGCATGGTGGGGGCGCAAAAGTACGTGCGCTAGCAGCGGAAAAAAAGGTGCGAGCTGTGCACACGATTTCGAGGTGCAGCTGCACTCTGTTTTCTCGTGCAAGTCATCGATCGTGCATGTGATTATTATATGTATCGTTTTTTAGAAGGAGAATAGATTTTTAACTTAGATTTGTAATTAAATGCACGAATGAACACTAAGCACCAGAAATGTTTTATTATAGAATATGTCTGGTGTGCACTAAAAATCTTTATGTTAGTCGCATTCACAAAAGTAAGGTTAACATGAATAGTAGGCTGTATCTCTCGAGCACTGCATTTTGTCCGAAAACAATCACAAAATGCATCGCTCGAGAGATATAGCCTACAATTACATGTTAACCTCACTTTCGTGAATGTGTTTAAAATAAAAAAGTTTAGTGGAAGTACACCAGACATACTCTATGATAAAACGTTTCTATTGCTTGATAATTATTCGTACATTTAATTAAAAATCTAAGTTAAAAATGCATTCTCCTTCTAAAAATCGATACATATAATAATCACATGCACGTAATCGTTCACCAAATATATGCATACATATATATGTAAGCTCCCGGAATCCCGCAGCTAAGCTGAAATATCGATGACTTGCACGAGAAAATAGAGTGCAGCTGCTCCTCGAAATCGTGTGCACCTTTTTTTCTGCTGCTAGCGCACGCACGTTTGCGCTCCCACCATGCACTCTGTTTTCGTCTGCAGCGGTGCACCGTCCTTTTTGGTTACCGCATCTCTCCGAGTAACCTGTACCTCTCTCTTGTAACCGTCGATTTCGCAGCTAAGGTCTAAAGTGCTTAATACTTTTGATACAGTATTATTAACACCGACAATCGCCACGTTCGTTGGCTTCAGTCGGCCTCTAAATCGTTTGGCTCACTTTGGCCCGACAAGCGGCGACTGCGCCCCTGTGTGTACAAGAGCACAGTACTCCTGTCCACCCAGTACAACCAAAAGATATAGCTGACTCTAACTATTCAAAATCGCAACTTCGTCCTGTGATTTCCCTAACTCTTCTCCTTTATCTTTCGTATTCCTTATCCCAATTCCTGACTCTCCTAAGTTATTTAACTCGATTGAGCATGACCCTCCTAACCTATAACACCCCGGCACTTTATCTATCTTCTCTTTAATTGTGTTCGAGTCATGCTTCTTTAAAGTTCCCTTCTCTCTCTCATAAACTTTCGGTTTCGACGTCGCTTCTGATTCGATCAGCCATGGTGCTCCTAATTCATGCCTCGAGTCAGAAGTTTCGCTATCCACGTCCGAAAATATCACTCCTTGTCGGCCTGACGCCCCGTTCTTATCCTTTAGAACTACGTTCAAGCTTACATTACTAAAATCTTCATCATTCCATTCACTATTGGCTTTCAATGCGTCCGATAACCGGTGAGTAGGTGTAGCAGAAGCGAGTGAGTCTAGTTCTGGCCCCCGCGCCTTCCGTTTCCCATCATCTGTTGCAAGGATACACATCTCGGACATGACACAAAACCTATTCCGTTCAGCCCGCACACTTGGTACCGATCTACGGGATCCGGCTTGAACTCAATGCACGTTTTCGTCAGGGGACAGTTACGCGCGATGTGTCCTTTAACCCGACACGCGTAACACATCGCTTGAGGAGACTCCGGCAAACGGTGACCTGGAGCTTGGCAGGTATAGCAGATCGTAGGGGACTCGCAACTACCTGATATCTCTCCTTTACCTAAAACATTCTTAGCTTGCCCGATAAGTTGACCTCCCTCCTTGACGTCTGCCCCCGGGGCGTGATCCCAACATCGCACCCCAGAAGGCTGATTTTGCACCTTTACAAAACTTGCGATCAGCTCTAGAGGCAATCCGAAAAATGGCGACCTACTCGCGCCCTTGGTAGCACTTCCATTTCTTTCATCACCCGATTTATTGCCCTGCTTATTTACCGCCCATGCTCTTTTTACCCTTAACCAAACCCTCACTGTCACTATCGTCGGTCACGCTCGAAACCTTGGCTTTCACTGTCGTGTTCCCTGTATATGCAGCACACGTAATATGAATTTTATCGGCCGGGGGCGGTGGCACGTAACGGTCGTTCAACTCCTTCTGCCTTTCCCAATATAACGCGTGTGTCTCGATATCCGCAAGGCTCATTACTATGCTGTCTGCCATTGCTCGACCATATTCTGGTAGCAAGTTTCTTTACGCCCGCACGACGATTAATCTATTGGGCGGCGGTACCGCAAAGCGCGACACGATATACCGGAGCTTTGACAAGTACTCCACGATTCTCTCCGTTTTGGCCTGCGAACGACAGCGCAGATCCTCTCAGAGATCCTCTTCTTCGTACTCGCGGATATACTGACGCCTTATTGCCACCTGAAAAGCCGACCAACCGACCAAATCGTTCTTAATCGTTCTATACCACCGACTTTCCCCTTTCGAAGATACACTAGGGACCGCACTTAAAAGCTCGTGATCACTAAACTCCGAACTTCCCCGACAGTCCTCGAGCTGCTCTAAAAACTCCTCAGCATCCTCGCCCTCCTCCTCTCCCGTAAATCTCATGCCCCAGCTCTTTAGAAATTTAAATGTCCGAGAGAGCCTGCCATTTCTCTCTCCTTCATTCAGCTGACTACTCACGAGCTCCAACTAGAGTTAAACGCTGGCTGAGACGTATATTGCTCCTGATCTCTGTAAAATCGGGCAGATCCCGACCCCTATTTTTCCTCTCGCCTTCTCCTCTTTAACTTAGCCATTGATCTAACTCTGTCCTCCACCTTTTTCTGCTTCTCTAATTCAGCCCTCGCCAAATACTCTTTTCTCTCAGTCTTTAAACTTGCGACCTCTCTAGCACGTTTCTCTCACTTCCGATGTTCCACGGCTGCGGCTAATTCGGCTTGCTCCTTGCTCCGCCTGATTTCTAAAACCACCGCTGCTATAACTTGATCCTCTCTATTCTTTTGTTAAAGAGCCGCGGCGGTCGCTCAAGCGCACTCCTCTTTACTCGCTTGTTCAAGAGCCGCCTTTTCCCTGGCGTGCTCCTTAGCTTTTCTTTGCTCTAAAGTCGTCGCTACCTTAACCTGTCTTGCCTTACTCGCGATATTCCTCACTAGCCTCTGGTTATTGCTTTTTGACTGCACTTTCGATTTCCCAAGTCATGGCTTCTTTTGTGTAGAGTGAAGATCTAGAAATTGCGTCTCCTAGTTACTTAAGAGATCGCTTGATTCTCCCTTTTCCTAGCTCTCGTCAGTTCGCGTGTACCTGTCATGCCTCTGACCCTGCATTTTCCCTGCACCTCTACCTGATTATCGTTCTTTTATTTTCCTCTCGAAATCTACCACTACTTTCGCACGCACTTCTCTCCTTTCCTCTTCTGATAAACTCTCGTAATCACTATTCTCTCGGTTCCTATGACTACTAGTTCACTCGTTAAGGAGGCTCCAGCGCCTAACCGTACTTATTACATGAATATTTGGGCGCATATCACAAAGTTTCGTTCAACTCAGCAGTACTCAAAAGTACTCAACAGATCAGCCCTCAAAAATTCACAGACATTCCTCAGACTGTCTAGTTTCTCACAGTTTTTGTCAAAAGTTTCTGAACTACGTGGGTTTCTCGAAAAAAATCATAACCTACAAAGTAAAACTTGAATTGACAAAAGTATGTCATGAATTTTCGAAAACCTAACGTTTTTGAATACTACATTATGCATTTACCTCCCAAGAAGGTGTGTACGAAATTTCAGATCAAAATATTGAAAAGAAAAAATTTTAAAAGTAATTTAGTGAGAAAACTTTGGGCCGCGCTGCGCTGCAGCACGTATTTGGGCTGGTTTTTTTACAAAATCGTTAATAACTCGAAAAAATGGTCGACTACCTTGGGGCTCTAAAGTGCTATTCTGTTCTGGATTACACAAGCTTTTATGCTATGTATTGCTTCTTACATGACACTTTGATATACTGTTTACTTTTAACCAAGAATGTGAGAAAATTCACTGCTTATGGGAAACGACACGGAAAGAATTATTTTTTCATGTTTTTAGTTAAAAGTAAACAGTATACCAAAGTGTCGCGTAACAAGCGACACACAGCATCAAAGCTTGTGCAATCCTGAATAGATTAGCACTTTAGG
>JAPYYV010013613.1:0-10136 GCA_030522625.1 Copidosoma aretas
CCATTTGCATGAGATAAAATTAGGTTATTGAGGTGACCTCGCGAGGGCCTCGACTACGCCCCGTGATGCACCTCTTGAGGCACTCCTGAGGCAGCCTATAGCGAGGGCCTCATGAACTATTGAGGTAGCCCCTTTAGATTTCTGATCGGGATACGGTGTACATACTACATAATATATAGGTATACTTTTAACATATGCTTAGCGCCCTTATAGCGGTGCTCACTTTTTGTGAATTATTAGGCCCCTGCTCACGGCGCTCACGCTAAAACGCTGAATTAGTACATTACGCCACTAGGGCAGAAAGTAAAAAATTGAGCGCCCGAAGGGCGCGCTTGTTTTACTTTTGTGTCCGAGTCTCGTATATTATTTTTCTTGCCGAGGGCGCAAGTTTTACTTTTGTGTCCGAGTCTCGTATATTATTTTTCTTGCCGAGGGCGCAAAGTGCAATTTGCACACTTTGGGCCCGCGAAAATACTTTGCGCCCTATAAGGGCCGAAAAAGCTCTGAGGGCGAAAAGGCTCTGCTGCACTTTGGGCCCATGGTAAGAGAAATAGTAGTTTTCGTCACAAAAGTGCGATCGCCTCCAGGGAGTCCAGGGCGATTTTGCGGCCCGAGGGTCCGCAACGTAGCCCTGTTTTTCCTACCGAGGGTGTACCAGGGTTCCAAAAAGGCCCGAGGTAGGAAAAGCTCTTTTTTGCCTTCTAACTTCAAAATAGCACCTTCGCCGCTTGATTTTAGGTTCTCAGGCAAAAAAATAGTATACGTGACTCGTTCGAAAAGGCTTCTTTGCGAACCTCGTAACGGCCCTCGCCTTCGGCTCGTGCCGTAAACCTCTCGGTTCGCAAATACAAGCCTTTGCGAACTCGTCCGTAATCTACTATTTTCACTCTTGTGTTGTACTTGTGGCTTCCTTTCATGGCCTTCATGCTCATGATGCTAATCCACGGGGGCCGTATACTTTGTAACTTTGCTTGCTTCTATACTACTTAGTTCTACTTCTCCTCCAACTTTTGTTTTGAAGGCATCCCGTGGCGTGTTTAAAACTAAAATTGGTATGTCCAGATCAACGTGTAAAAAAACGTAAAGTTACGCACTATACTATACCAGTGAGTGACGTCTACCACCCCTAGCTGGGGCCTAATTCACAAAATTTGTCATCTTCATAGCACACCTTGCTTGGCAGCTAAGCATGGTCGATGTTTTTAGTTTATATAGTAGTTGAGCAGTGCGTGTCGGTGAAATAGAAGCATCATGAGAACAATATGTTAGCATTATGCTTCCACTTTACTGACACTAACTGCTTAACTACTACATATTAACAACCAAGCAAGGTGCTATGAAGCTGACAAATTTTGTGAATTAGGCCCCAGGCCCCAGGGTCCCTACCATATAACTTTCCGTCCTATGATATAACATAGGCTGAAAAGGTGGAAAAAAGTCATATGATATAACATAGGCTGAAAAGGTGGAAAAAAGTTATATGGTACGGCCCCAGTGGACAAAATTTAGTCAAAAAAACTTTTCTAAAAGTTACGCACTACGGTCCCAGGGGCCGCACTGTGTAACTTTTCTCTGTCCGATATTTGTATCTGGACAAGAAATTTCTTGTCTTCAAGACGCCATAAGATGCCTTTAAGATGAAAACTGGTTCTTCTAGATACAAATGTCGAAGAAGGAAAAGTTACACAGTATACTTATAAGTACGGCCTCCGATTTGGCGCCGCTGCCCCGATACAGTGATACACTCATACACTTTAATGTAGAGATATACCCTATATTTTTGGAGGCCTCGGGGAGCGTTGGAGCACTCGGAGTGTCTCGGACAGACTCGGAGCTCCTCTGCATGAGCTGAGCACCTCCGACGGCTCCGACTCAGGTCCTACCCCGAACGAATCTATTCTGTATAGCAGCCCTGGTATGCGAGAGTACTGCGGCAAGGTGGGAGTCGTGGGACGTGGGCTGACGACGACGAGGACAGTCTTTTGATGCATTATACTCACTGGTGATGTTGTGTTGATCGGAAAAACATTATTCGACTATTAAACGTGATTCGGAGCTTCACTGTTCAAGCAAAAAGAATCATGCAGCAGCAGCAGCAGCAGCAGCAGTAACACAAAAACCGAGGCTCTATATAGCCCAGCCGACTTGATGAGCAGGCGAGTTTATATTACAATAAACAATAAAATAACAAGTTCTTGTCTGCGCGAATTTAATATAGATGTATATGTGTAAGTACTGCACCTCAACTCATGATTTACATGGTATAACACTGGCACACTGCAGGACGAGAAGGATTGCCGCGCGCATACTATAACTACTGCATAATGCTTTGTTTGTTCCTAAAATTATCGCTAGCTTTCTTAATACTTAAAATACTTATATCGTGCTTTCTATCTCCATTTACATCTGCAACTTGTGCGTTTAGCAAACCTGCAGGTGATTCAATATCAACTAATTTTTAATGATATTTTTCACAACTTTTTCAGCAGTCTTTCAATAAAAGTCTAAATCCCAAGTGTCGTCATGGAAAGAGACAAAAATATGCAAGATGAAGAATCGGATGAAAATATTATTATCAATGAAGTGGATGGTTTACCAAACTTGCATCCCAACTTTCAAGAACTTGAATTGAATTGCACAAAAAATCAGAACCTTCCAGATAATGTAACTTCAAGAACATTGGAAGATTTAATCAACGACGAAGATTTACCCACGTCCGTTATCGTTACAAACGTGGATCCGCATGTTTTCAAATCTGACGAACTCAAGGTAAAAGAGCCAAATTGTATCTTTGTATATTTACTAACTTTGGGATGACATGCTTGTTGACGTGATTCTTCAAAACACTCGTTAGATGGACATTGAGAAGCTGTTCAAAGAGTTTGGCCAGGATGCTACGTTTCAGTATTTTAGATCGTTCAGGAGGATGCGAGTCAATTACATTTCTCCAACTGCAGCAGCCCAAGCAAGGATACAGCTGCATCAGACTCGTTTTGGTGAAACCGACATAAATTGTTACTTTGCCCAGCCTGTCACACCTATTGGTACGTAACTAGTTAAATTTCTTGACAATTGCATTATTAAACGAAAACAAATAATTTTATAGATGTAGAAGACCAACACCTACAACCACCCGCGCCTCATAAACAGTTTTTAATATCTCCACCTGCATCTCCTCCTCTTGGTTGGGAGCCTCGGGAAGAGAACGAACCTCTTGTTAACCATGATCTATTAGCTGCTATTGCCAACTTGACTCCTGGTTCGTACTTTTGATTGATTTTATTTTTTTCCTCTCTCTCTCTCAGATAAGTATTAAAATTTGGTTTTGAAACTTATGATCATTTAATGTTCAGGAGAAAGTCACGAGCTCCATCCAGGCAGTACCGACCAACCTGGTATCGTCGTGCACATCTGCGAAAACATTAAATCGGTTGACAGTGTAGGTCGCATACCGCATACTCGCTGTCCGGATTAATAAAAAAGATTCACAGTCGTTGGATATTCCTTTTTTCGAATTGCTGGTTTTTTATTCAACTTTTTTTTATTACATCATGCTTTATGAGATGCAAGTTTTTGTAATAATACACGTACGCTGAAAAAAATTCAGTGCATAGTGACCCTGTACTAGACGTGTCTACGCCGAACGACATAATAGCAGCCAGCACCTGTGGCACCGGCGCCACAGCGAATACAAGTCAAGACACTCGGGACAAGAGTTGTGCTGCATGCCCCGACCTTGCGGAGCTCAGCTAGTGCACCGAGTATATACGAGGCGTTCATTGAGCATCACCCATACCGCTGCAGGCATGCCGGATTTTTTTTTCAGTGTACACCCAAGGGTCGTTAATTATTTCCCGGATTCCACGTAAATCGGCGTCAATGACGTAACATGACTTACAAGATCATACATCTGATTTCAAAACTGCTGTCATAAGCTCCGTCATGCAAGGCAAGAATTAACGTCCTTTGGGTATATACTTTGAATCAGTACCAGTAAAAGAACGGAAAATTGCAATTAAAAATCTCAAGTATAAAATTGCCGAAAATATGCTATATTGTACCTTTTTCCAAAGAGAACGAACGAATGACACATCTATCCACGGATTGGAGACATTGGAGTACGGTAAAATATGGGAAAGTTGTTTGTTACAGTTATTAGAATTGAAAATATTTTGCATGCAGCAAGGGTCAGTTTTTTTATGTAAATCCGTGTGATTCATGAGTAATCCAGTCGTTTATGAAATACCACGATTCAAGTTTGATAAATCGAAGAAATAATTACTCTATATTTTAGACTGCTCCATCAAAACATTGATAAATAACGAGAGTGGTTCTGCATTACTTAAATTCATCTACTCTCACTTGAGCCACTACATTGTCTAGTGACGGGAAAAATTCATGGATATGGTAAAGTTTCGTTTAGCTTTTAACAATCAAATAATTCCTTGTTGATTTCAGTAAAAGTTGAACATAATGGCTGCCCAACGAATAATTAGGAGTATAAATAGACATAAACATAACGACTTTGTAGTGGCATACATTAGTTGTTGCAAAACAATTTTCATTTTATATACATATTGTGCGCGTACGCAAATTATAAACGATCATGGACACGGGCATGGATTGTACATCAGGTAAAAAATAGATTGCATAAAGATAAAAACGATCACTCTGGAATTCGATAAACTAATAATCAAACTTGATTCGAGTTGTTGAATGTTTCATAGTCGTTTTTTAATTTTTAATTAAAAAATCTTTTAGTGTCTGATTGTTCGTTAATGTTGGACAAAGTTTCAAAATTTTGTAAACGTCGATGTGAATGTATATTAACAAAAAGTCTATATATTTATAACTGTTACGTTTCTGAACATGTAAACTTTTTGTCAATATGACGCATATGGCTTTGTTTCTTTCATTTTTTTGTAACAACAATTATAAATACCATTACCCCAAATAAATGATCCACTTAAATTGGTTCCTGTCTTTGTATAAAAGCTTGTAAGATGTCTGCTCGTCAAATATATAAAACTATAAAATAAAACCAAAAAAAGTATCAACAAAAGAATGGTACTTTGTAAAAACTAGATTTAAGATGTTGAGATTGGCATTTGCCGCAGCAAGGCTTCTTGGCTGTAGTATTTAAAGACATGTGATATCCATCTAGAGGTAGACTTTAAGAAAAAAGAAAAGTTAGATACGTGAAAAGAAAAAAAATTAAGTTGGATAGTAATAAAGATATGGTATGTATCATTATTTGTGAATATATGTATATATGTAAATGTACGTATTGGTAAAAATGCAAGATTGCAAGATTGCAAGAGCTAGAGAATAAAAAAAAAAAAAAATCCATACCCTATCATCTTTATTTTCAAAAAGTAGATTTCGGCGATTATTTGCCTACTAAAGTTTCTATTTTAACAAACTTGGGATATTATTGTATTAAAAAATGCTCGAATAATAATACTTGCCAAGTTTGTAAAAAATGCGTCAAGTCTCAACACTTGGTTAATTTATTTCATGTCGAGCAGTAAACCATTTTTGATAGAAATTTTTTAGCATGTGTTGCAAATGAGATCAAAGCAATTGGAACAACTTTTTTTATTTAATCCAAATGCTTTCATTTTTCAAAGTCTTACAATACTATAGATTCAACGCTTAAATATTACAAAGGCTTTATACAGTATTACCGGTATTTACTCTGTTTAGCATGATCATAAACAGATATTTATAACTTTCCAATCCATACAAGTGCTATCAGAGCATCGTACATTCATATAAGAAAAATTTTTATTTTAGACGTAGAATCATGTGAAATACAAAACTAACAGCACACGATTGATTGAAAAACATTTAATTCTTTAAATCTAGATTAAAATGAATATTATTACAGTTGCACTTTTGCAGTTTATATCAGGGTATATTACAAAACAAGATTTAAGGCAGTCGCTGAAGAAAATCACAGCAAACAAAGCGGAAGGAGATTTTACTCAAAATAAAGAGCATAAATAAATTCAGCGTCTTTAAATAGAGTATACTAATACTACTTTTTCTCATAAATGCACGTTTGATTCTTGCAAGGTTTCTAGTTTTTTCTTCTACAATTCAAAGCGGTCTTGCCATTTCAGCCAAAGAGTCTATTATTTCCATTGCAATCATGTTGGATAGTTTTACTCCGGGAATCGAAAAAATACAACTTGTATTGTTATAAAAATATATTATATAAATCGAATCGCGATCACTGACCAGCTCAAATTATTTTCGTGCATAATTATCGTTATGCCATGTATACAAATGTGTTTATATCATTATCATGCCTCCGAATGTATTTTTGTTCAATGAGCCACTCAATTTGTTCCTTGATCATTTTTTTACTCGGCAAAAACATATTTTTCAAGATATCTATCAGTTCAGATTGTAGTTGAATGTTCGTAATCTTCTTTCGCATTTTTAAAATCTTGATTATCGCTTCCTGTAAACGCACAGAACATGAAAGAGGGGATTAAACAAAGAATCGATACGTTTTTGTGAAATAAACTTACTTGCACCCGTAATATCCTGAGTTGCACAATTGACTGATTATCTTCCTCTTTGCTGCGTTCGGTGGACAATTGCAATCGGCCGATCAAATTAATTTTTCCACGTTTTTGTAGTTTCCCATTTTTTCTGTGATTAAAAATAGACACATTGGTCAAAATAATTGAAAATTGATTGCAGTGTAACTCACATAAGTGCAAACTCCTGGTTGATCCAAAATTTTGTAGCTTGTGAAAAGTCCTTTGGACTGTGAGCTATAGGGTCTACGATGATGAGCTGGCGCTTGATTTTAGGAAAAGCACAAAGCGACCACAATGTTCGCCTTAATTCTGGATCAGGCAACTCGGTCGCTAGGCGAAGATTTTCGTAAGAAATTTTTTCTAAAGGTCGTTGGTTCCAGGCAAACAGCACCGCCATTTGGAACGTCGTTACATCAACGTCGAATCGGCCCACTTGGTTTGAAAACGTTATCTACAAACGACATTCATCAGTTTGGGTAGAAGAACCTAGTTTTGTTTCAAGGTCTCTAGCCTTTACTTACTGTGCCATTAGACATGTGATGATACCACTGCAACTTTCGACCGCTATGTTTTTTCTTGTAAAATTCTTCAACCTCGGGTATATAATCCTCGAGCTGAAGTGGTAAACTAACTGTAACGCGTTCGCTTCCTCTTGCCCATGCTCCAGCATTCAGTATCTGTAAGGAATATGATTATAAAAAAAATGTTATTCCCAACCACTAGTTTACTCGAGATCGAATACAAGGTTCCTTCAAAATCACTCACTTTGATATTTATACTGTCGGCAATGGCAGCTCGACACTGTTCCTTAAACATTTGATTCAAGTCTTGTGAAACCTTTATGTCCTGAAACATTCGAGCCAACTTGTTAACGTAATCCGCTGGCATACCAACTTCTCGTAACCATTCGACCATATTCTCCTCCTTTTCGGAATCAGCAGACGTGTCCAATATCAAACGTCGCGTCAAGTGCGCCTTATGGTAACGCATAAACACATCCTTATTTTGAACGTATTTCAGCACCAACAGCTGTGATCAATTCGTACCATTAGCCATGTCCAAATATTACACATATAACTTATCCAATACGTACCACATCTTTGAGCTTGCTTTCTATTTCGTCTGACGTGAGTTTTTTACTAAGCGGCGTCTTTCTGAGCAGCATATCGCAGTAATTGGCAAGCAGCTCGGGACACTTGGACTCTGGCTGTCCATTTTGGTTGTTGCTTAGGGGCTTGACTGTGCCACTGCTATTTACCACACCTCCGACAGCTTGTAAACCTGCTGCTGCTGCTGCTACTACCACCGTAGACAAAGGGGCTGAAGGCACCAAATGGGCCGCCACGTTTTGCCTAGTAGGAAACTCAAGTTTAAAGACAGATGAGTCATTTACGACAAGTTTGTAAGCTTTATCGCGTGAAGTCAGGAACCGAGGGTCATCGTCAAAAGCTTCTTTGACGAGGGCAGAGAAGCGCCGGAAGAGATCAAGCAGTCGCTCCACGTATTTTTCAGAGTCCTGCGTTATAATATCCACAGCTGCCATCATGTCGTCGAGACCTGCTGTAGCTATGTGTTCCTCGAGATCGATGAGCATTGGTGACACACCATCCGTAACTCGGTCCATCAGTTTCAACATTAGTCGTAATTCTGAAACATGTGTATGAAACATATCAACTCGAGAAAAAATTGCATTCCACAGCCACTTACTCTCCGTCTGGTGCTGCTGTATCATCCTTGGGCATTCGGCAAGGATCGCACTCTTGAAATTAGCTACGAGAACCTTGACACAACGCTCCATTAGCAGTTGCACGCTGGCGCTGTTGGGCTCAAGGTACTTTTGTGCGCGGATTTCCTCTTCTTTCAATTTTTGCTCGGCATATTTCATGTATTTTTCTACTCCCTGTGTTTGAAGCTGCTCTGGAGCTTTGAACATGTAGAAAGCTTCAGTTTCATCAATGTACGCAGCTTCGAAATTCTCCCTGTATATTTTTAATCTATCTGTAGAATTCGAGCAAAGATTCACTGTAAAGTTATCAAAATTGGAAATTATTTCTTTTGCTTCCTAAATTCATACATAAAAATTGTCTGTCAAACAGTACCATATGACTCTCTAACACCAATTACGAGTTGCGAATCAAATACTTGTCCATTTCTTTCTGATCTTACAAGCCTCATTGCAGAATCTTGGAGCCTTTGTTTGATTTCGCTGAAAATACTTTGATTCCAACTGTCAAGCATCAACTGTCAAATAGTGTGGAATTTAATATTAATTTGTTTTGCGACTAAAAAAATCAAAATAATACTAACCTTTCTAACAATACTTTCGTCATTTGATTGGTTTTTCTTGTGAATACAGGAATTTGTTTTCCCTTTAAGAGATGCCTCCAATTGTCTAAATGGTGTTGGCAAATAATTACACTGAGTGAAAAATTTGCTCCACTCTATTATGTAAGCTTTCAATAAAGCCTGTTCTTCTTGATGAGCCATTACTCTCTGGAATTAGCAAATAGCAGTCAATTATTTTGGTACACAAGTTACACTTTTCAAAAATTGATGATTTAAATACTTTTTGAGCTTGTTTGATAAAGTCCATTATATCTTCCTTTAAAGCATCTCTCAGCTTTGGCGAGCCCTTTTCGTCCAAGCATGCCTGGTGAACAGAATAAAACAAGTCTTGCCATTCCGCTTGAGTGACTGGTTCTTGCTTCAAAAGTTTCAAAATGATTGGACGCATGCATGGCCATGCTTCTTCAAAAGTAAATTGACTCTGTATTGTAGAAATATAATTAAAAAATTAATTAATCAATATTAATTTTAATGATGGAATAATGGAACCAAATATCAAACGAAAACGTAGAACAATAAACAAAATAGTATTGATTGTTTTTGAAATATAATACTTTTGTTTCAAAAATTCCAATTGAAAGTAAACTGTTTAATTTTGCTCCAAATACCCAAGCAGCTGCAAGAAATTTTATACTAGTAAGTTGTACTTTGTTTGTACAAATAATAACTATAGCTAAAGAAACACCAAGCCAAACCGGAAAAATAATTATAGATTAGACGAGATTTATGAAAATAGTCTTGGTTTCTGGCAGAACGCAATCAATGCAGGTGTCTGAATTATAACTATTTGGGATTTATTGTTTAATTAACTGACCTTTAATAACGACATCTCAAGAACTTTGACATGTCCTGGTGTCGAACAAAGCACAACAAAATAAACTGCACATCTGCAGTAACCAGGCAGCCAGTCTGCAGCACCGTCTGCAGGAAGCGTCTGCACAAGCGTAAGAGCCTTAGAGGTTAGGTATCCGATTTTTCTCCGGCAGGTGCAGGGGCCGTGTATACACTACTCCGCCAGAAATATCATAAGTACGGACCGTCTGCGGTGCAGTACACGCACCAATCATGGCATGCCCTCATCACCTCTGGGGCCGTACTGTGTAACTTTTTTTTCTTCAGGCCCGAATTCATAGTCTTAGGCCCGAATTCATAGTCTGAGACTCCGACTTGAGAGCTGATCTTGAGACGCGGTCTTGAGATACAGCAATAATATCGAAGTATCGAAAGTCGACCTGC
>JAPYYV010013615.1:0-17410 GCA_030522625.1 Copidosoma aretas
ATAGTAAATTTGTGAAGGGCATTAGTAAAAGCCCCCCTCGACACCCCCCCCCCCCCCACGCTTACCTCACTAAAAATTTTTGGAATAAAATTTCGTGTAAAAATAAGCTAAAAACACGTCCATTTTGTAGCTTTTTTATAGACAATACTCCCTCCCGCGCCGCCCATCGCCCCCCCTCCCTTACCGCCTACTTCCCCCCCGACACTTTTTTATTGGCCCCGCACAGTGGCCCACAGCCCCCCCACAAAAAAACGTAAACTTCTTTTGTTTGTTCCCTTATTATAAACGTTTTTTACCCCTCCACAGCCACCCCACATTAACCATGTGCCCCTGTCACAGCTCCCCACTCTTGCCCCTACACGCCCTCCAGCGCTTCCCCGAAATCACTTAAAATTCTTTCGTTTTCTCTCTTATTATAAACATTTCTGGTCCCAACACAGCCCCCCCCACGCCTCCTTGCCCCTTTCACTACCCACCTTGTATCCCTTTAATACCAACCCATTTTCTTTAAGATATTTTATTCATGTTCTTATCATGAACATACTTAGTATCCCCACATCCCCTTAACAACCCCCCATGCGAACATAATAAATCTCTTTTCTTATATTATTATTGTTGTAACTCCCTAGAGTAACCAAGAGTGCACAACGTAGAGCTAGGCATACTATCCATTAAATGTGTATTCATGCGTGTGTGTATGTGTATACGTATATATGGGAAAGTGTTCGAATTGTAATGAAATTTTGGTGGGTAAAAAAATGAGTGATAAGTGTTGTGCTATTATTGTTTTGAATAAAATGAAAATATGATACAGTTTTCCATTCAACTTCATTAAAAACTTCAGTCCAAGCTATATTTGTTATTTCCTGGGGATTTACTAATTCACATTGTAAAAAATATTTTTAGGATTCTTATAAGATTCTTGCAAGATTGTATTTATATAATTTTGTTATTTTCAGTCGTGTTCCATCACACAAACCATCTAAAATACATAAATTTCGCATTAACGTTACAATGACATTTATTTTCAAATTGAGTTCATGGGGTGGGAGACCTCCTCGAAGAGAGTTCAAATATTTCATTGGAAAATCAATGTATATATTATCATCAGTTATATCAAATCCCTTATGGGTAGCATGATCTACACTATAATAAGTGGCAGTTTTAACTTTTATGTTGTTTAAAATTGTATAATTAAAAAAAAAATGTAAATTCATTATGTGATCTTTGAATAACATTATTTATTGAAGAATATTTAACATTATTAAAAATTTTTGAACAATCATTATTTGATCTCCATTTTTTGTAATTTTAAAATAGTTTATGTTCAAAATAACTTCTATGTTTATTAGTAACGAAGAAAATTATTCATCAATTGAACGCATATTAATTTTTAATCTTATAATTTTGAAATGTAACCACAAATAAGAAAATTTTATGGTTTCTTCAACTGTAGTAATTTTATTTGCATTTCTTACCATAGGAAGAGTTTGACGGAAATCTACACCAAGAATCATTAATTTACAAACAAACAGTACATTATTATTTAAAAATCACCTAATGTGCGATAAACAATCTCTAATGCTTTCTTAGGTACCATTGAACCAAAAATTAATGTGTTTGCCATGTACTCGTATATCTTAATATTTAGTTTTTGTATAACGAACACATGCAGACTTCAATGATTTAAGTGAAACTTAAAAATTACACATATCTACGTATTTTCTTTTACGACTGTATGGAGTTTTATTGTGAATTTATAAATCAATTTTTTAACATGATAGTTCCTCAAGTTAATTATATCTTAATGGCCGAGTCAAATAGACCTCTAAATAACAAATTTAATTTTAAATCACTTTCTGGATTACCAAAATTAGGAAGTTTATTTTTACCAGCTGTTTTTACTGTCACATGAGAGGCGTTTCACGTCAAATCGCACAGGCTGCGCGAGAGACCACGTTTCATCCTTTAATTACAGTATCGAATTCATGAGGGAGATGAATCGAAGTAAGCATTTCCGACGTATTTTAACCTCAGCTTTTCGATGAAATCATTAAAATTACAAAAAAAAAGTCAACATCACCCCAAAAACCTATGAAACGTGTTATATCTTTAAAAGAGTGTCTCGAATCTTTTTTTCTATCATTAAAAACGAAAGGGGAGGTTTTTTTACGTTTGTATAGTGATTTCTAGAGTGTCTACTATTCTATTATTCGAGAAATTTAGCTCCAAAGTCTATACTCTCGTGCCGCTGTGACGGACTGCCTGGCGGCGCGGTGCGGCATTCGTACCATATCTTACTTTTCAAAACAACGCAATATTCCTGATCAATGTTTTATAATAAATCATTGAAATTTTTGCGTAGTAATAAATAATTTTTATTTTTTTTAACTTTAATACTTTACACTATTACATATTTCCTTGTATTGTATGCAAAAAATCAAATGTTTTCCTTTACCTTTGCAGTTTTCTTGGAAATAGTAGATTTTTTAATTTTTGGATTGGAAATTTTCGGAAAAGTTTGAAATATGGAGCTTAAGGATGTTTGACGTAGCTTGAATGTGTTTTCATCAAATGCATGCTAGCGAAGAGTTCCTGAAATAATTTTAGCTTTATCGACCCTTTCTTTCAATTTCAAAGCAGCTTCCTTGTAAGATTATTTATCACTGAAGAATACCTCGGTTTCTTTGCTCTGGCCTTTTGCCCATTTATAAAGGTCTTCAGCTTTTAATATTCTATTCTGAAGAGAGTTTTGTAAGCTAGTTTTTCTCGCGCCTCTTTTCAAATTTGCACCAATACCGTCACACTCACTCTTTCCATGCGCAGTGGGAAAAAAACGCCATTCAGTTTGAACGTTAAAATCTCTTTTGAGGAAGAGAAGATTTTGAATGTGGTTTTATTTTTGAAGTGTTGAGAGGCACCATCTGTTAAGTCACAAATTTTTTTGACTTCAAAGTTTTTTTTAAGAAAATCTAAAACAATTTTTTGGTACTCATAGACTGCAATCGAATCATGGTATAGATTGTCAGAAATTATAGCCATACTTTTATGCAAAAGATCATTATTACTCTTAAGATAAATAACAACTGTGAACACAGTTGCCTGATTGTTATTCCAATGAAAAGATTGCGTGGAATTTTGAATCACGAAAGCATAATTTTCTGCAACATCCATACAAACAACAAATTTGCCAACTTCAAGATTTTTTGTGTACAAAAAGGGATTGTTGTTTAGCCAAAAAGTCGTGGGTTTTAAATTTCATTAATTTTTCGGCAAATATATCAATGTATTTATGTGCATTTACTAACTGTGATGCAATTGTACATCTATCGGTTTGAAAACAATTATCATACTTCACTTCAAAAATATCATTTTTAGAGAAACACTCTTATAGGTGCTCACGTAATTTACTAGTGTTGGGGCAATCTGAACAGTCTCCAAAAAAGCATTTTTCTTCTTGTTTTCTGCAAACAATCGATTTTACGTAGCTTTCACAGTCTACAAAGGATAATTGAGAATTTTTCGTCAGAGCATCAATACCAGCAGCATCAAACATGAGCTTCATGTTCTCATGGTGAACGCATACATATATATTGTGAATACCACTGGAATCGGCTAAAACACATCGTGGAGGCCTCAATTGCGTGAATTTCGTGAATCCTATTTTCACGGTCGGATTATTTTCTTGAAACGTATAATAAATTTCTCTTAAATTTCCGAGGACCAATCTTTTCTGGACGAGCTACAGGTGCTGTCTTTCTGCTTTACAGAGACAAAGTCCTTCATGCCAGGCATAGCACGACTTATATCATCACTGTTATAAAAATCTTGGACTAAAGAAACGGTATCATCCGCAAGAACTTTAACGTTTTTTTTTACAGGTTCTGGAAGTAACCCCTTTTCAGCAAATAAATTTTTCGATAAACGAGCTTCATGATTAGAGCAACCAAATACACTTTCTAAATCTCTGATTGACCAAAATTGTGGAGCTAGAGTAAGAAGTGAAATTCTCTCACTTCTTAACATTAATTCTGAATTTTTTTTTCATGTTATTGAGGACTGCGATGCCTGCTGTGTGATAGTCCAATTGATCATGATGTATCTCAGTCATTTTTATGAACGGGAAGATCGACATCATTTGCTAATTTATGTTTATACATTCGAGATCTACAACCACAACATATTCTTGATGATTCTGGAATTGCTGAACACTCAGCTCTTTCAGTTGATGGAAATTTAACCAAATGTTTTGTGTGTTTGCTCAAATTTAAAGGATTGATGCACTGTGGCTTGAAAACTGTATTCATCCTAATAGATTATAATGTAAACACACAAACTAACCTAAAAATTTAATAAGTGACTTCTTATTAAAAAGACAAATTCTGAACCTTGAGTAATACTTACAAAATTTTTTCAAAGTTCAATAAACTTCACAAAGAATAGCAAATACTCAAAGTACATCATTCAAACAAATAAAACTAAAATCATTGATTGCCCTAACGTTCATCACAATTAATAGATTAATAATAATGGGTGCTGTAAATGAGCTCAGAGGAGAACCAAGCCTGATATCAACACTTATTAATATTATGCCTAAATAATTAAAGTGAAGAATAATACTGTATTAACGTCAACTAATAATGTTAGGCTAAAGAATCAGACTTCTCGTTTCGGCGAGTCACGAATTTCCATGTATAGCACGCACGCCGCGCTGCGCCGCGCAGCGCCGCAAGACAGTCCTTCGCGGCGGCATAAGAGTATAGACTTTGACGTTAGATTTCTCGAACTATGTATGAGTGGACACTCTGGAAATCACTATACCAACGTAGAAAAACCTCCTCTTTCGTTTTCAATGATAAAAAAAAAGATTCGAGACACCCTTTTAAAGATGTAACGTGTTTTATAGTTTTTTGGGGTTATGTTGACTTTTTTTTGTAATTTTAATGATTTCATCGAAAAGCTGAGGTTAAAATACGTCGGAAATGCTTACTTTGATTCATCTCCCTCATGAATTCGACACTGTAATCAAAGGATGAAAAGTGATCTCTCGCGCAGCCTGTGCGATTTGACGTGAAATGCCTCATGTATGTTAAAAATATCCGCGAAACTTTTAATTTCAACATCAGTTCCATAAACACCAACTTTAGACATTAAACTGTAATAGTAAAGTTGGTTTTTAACATTCTTATAATATTGATTACCAATAATAAAATTTTGACAGTCATTTCAGTTATCTCTGATGTTTTCCACTATACGCATTCTTATGTTGATATGAAAATTTTAAGAATTATGAAAAAAATATAAAAATGATCTGAATAAACAATTACCATCATCAATAATTTTCACTCTTAGTTCACTCATGATAACCTCTAATAAGACTTGCTATTTTTAACAGGAATCAAGGATTTACACATAAGACAAGGACTTTTTTAAAGGAAAAAATCTCAGCTTACAGAAGGTACCTTGAAAAATGTAGGTATCCGTGGAGAAATTTGAGATATTCCGTAGAATATTGATCATGTCATAGTATTAAGCAATGGTTTAACATACAGCTATAACTATAGATAATGGGGCTCACATCATGTATACATTATGTATAAATGAATACTAATATGTACAGCAGACGACACAAGTGATACCAACTACCACAATTATTTTTGGGTTGGTACTTACTGCTCACTGGAGTCCCTGTAATGAGTATTTATATATTTATATTGGGTTGCGAGATATTTCATTGTGCTATATAATAACTATTTACATGAGAACTGTGATGATGTACGATTTCAAAACTAATATTTCATCGAAATTCCATCATCAACCAACAATTTTTTTGGTGACATCTAAAACTAAGCGTTTATGAAATATTATTCTAAAACTTCAGCTTATTTAATAAATTTACAATTCTTTGCATGTAAGTTAATTAAGCAACCTTAAATTATGCTCTAGCTTCGCCAGCCAATCAGCGTTCGCTTCGCTCTCAGTGCTCCCAGTCTTACACGGCATAAGTCCTGTTGCTGCGCAGGCTTATCGCCATATCTTATTAATAAAGACGAAGAAATATTATACGTTGCTATACAGGGAAAGTGCAGAAAAAGAATCATATCCACCTAAATGTACAGGCAGTATTCAAAAAGAATTAGAAAATTCGTATAAAATGACATAAAGTTTTTATTAACACAAAACTTTTTTGACACCTATCAAATACAAGGTGATAGGCGCGCAGAGCGCGCAGGAGTGCAAAGCCCCACTAGTATATACAACAATTGATAACATCCTTCAATGTATGAAATAATTTAGTTGAAGTTATACTTCTATATGACCGTTATGCAGGGCAGTTAAGCAATGATTTCTAATTTTTCTCCTTCCAAAATATGAAACGTGAGTGCATTTTAAATCTCTAAAAAAAATTTTTTTCCACCTGATTTGAACTCGCAATCTCGTGCACACGAGCCGTGTACCGTGTCAATTATTCACGAGCTACCTCTGTTAGTAAGCTATGCATCACTACCTTCTATATTTTAGTTTGTAACTCACTTTTAATTTAAATATGGAATTACTGTTTATTTATTAGTTTTTTTTTAATATTTGCTGATTTACGATGATAAACTATGGAACACTTAATTAAATAAGATTTTTAAAACTCTAAAAATAGATTACATTTTCAGCTTTTCTATATATTAATTATCATTTCTTTAATTTTAATAATTTGTTAATTTCTAAATAAATAAATATATATTTTCTGAATTTTTCCACTTTCTTCAAAATTTTTTTTTAAAAAGTTTTACAAATAGTATATTTTCTATCATTGGTTTATAAATATAAGGTTCTATGGATGAATTATTTGATTTTCATTGCGTATCATTGTTTTAAAATTTGAGCTGAGATCGTTACCGAACAAATTTCAGCGTAATCAGCCACATCTACATATATCGTTTGCCGGAAAAGTATAACTTGATGCATGAGTGCCCAAGTTTTTTCAAAAATTTTTCCTACATTAATGTCACTTTCTTCTCGACTGACTAAAAGTACACGATTCTATGATTACTTCTAAAATAATTATAATATCCCCTCTCTTCTAAGAACTCAATTAATAAAACCAATGAATAGTTTTGACTTCAATTATTTGTTTTCCCTTTGGATATTGAGTATATTGGGTTATCTGGTTGAAGGAGCTAGAGATTAATATTTATGCTTTTCTTTGAAATTATTTTAAATAAGTGAGTAATCAGGCGAGTTAATTCAGTGATTTGGTTTAAGGTGCGTGGGTTTTGATTTATTTGAATTGAGTATTAAGCTTAAGTGTACGTGTCTTCCATCCAGTATATGGTTTATCTTCGGTATTACCGGTGGTCACGTTTTTTGTTTTCCGTCGTAGTAACACAAAAATAGTTATTTTTAGAGGTAGTAGTAAAGCATTGTATTAAAAATCGATTTTTCTGTTCGACAAATATGGAGCTTACTTGCCCTAAAGTCTAATTGGTTTTTTCCGTTGTCAGAAGCATGTGATATCCAGCCAACGTTGTCTATCGACCCCATGATCAAAATTATAAAACACCTATGTAGTAAGTATAATACACGGAAGAATAGTGCTTATCAAATTTTGTATAAAAATAACATTGTTGCCGATTGGGAATCCTTAGCCAATAACATTTTAGTAAAAGTTTGCTGGACAACAACGTTATCATGGTCTGCACATGCCTGGTCTTCTTTCCTCCATGTCCATGAGTCAGTTACTCTGTCCGATTCCTGTAATAAGGTGTGATTATCCTATGTATGTAGCGGGAAAGTCTATTTTGTTATTTGTTTACATGTGCTTTGATTTAATTTTATTTAAATTACGTATTAAGCTAAAGTGTACAGGTTTCGGGTAAGTATCTGTTTTATCAGCTGTATCAATGACGGTCACGTTTTTTATTTCCTGCCTCAGTAAAGCAATATTGTTTATTTTTGTCGTAGTAGAACATTGTCTTGAAACACGTGTTTTATTTTTAACAAATTTGGAGCTTTATTACCCTAAAATCTAATTGGTTTTCTCCCTTGTCAAAAGCATGTGCTATCCAGCAAACCTTGTCCATTTTCATCATGATCAGAAGTATAATTCACCTATATAGTAAGTATAATACACAAAAATATATTGCTCATCATATTTTGTATTAAAATAACATGGTTTTCGATTGGGAGATCTTAGCCTATCACTGCTCAGATATAGTTTCCTAGACTGCCGCGCAATAAAGGTTTGCTTACACCTGATTTTTTTGCATCATGTGCATTAATCGGTTGCTCTGCCCAATGCCTGTAATAGCGAGTTATTAGGGTACAGTATAGGGTATTTTTCTATGTACTTTATTCCGAAATCCAATATAATTCTCTTAGTGAATTAATGATCTGTTAATAGGCAGTGTAAGCGGGCGAGTCTGTTTGGTTATTTGGTTGTTGGTGTTAGTTATATTTTATTTTTATTTCTTAACGCTCGAGCGTACAAGTGTTAAGTTATCTGTTTCATCAGTTGTATTACTAATAGTCATTGTAGTGCGTCTGTCTATTAGCCAATATAGATGTGCGGGCTAAACAGAAAAACTCGAGGGGCTGTGAAGAAGCGGCTTTAGCTGCGATCGGTTGTTTTGGGCAATTTTCGACAATGTTGGGGCGTCGGGTGAAAGTATTTGTCTGTAGTATTACATTCAGATGAACTTTTTGAGGAATAATTAAAGAAATTTACGTATCGAATTTCATCAAGGTTTATTAGATCATATTTTAAATAGTGCATTTAATATTACACATAATTTTTAAAGAAGAGATAGTATAGCAAATCTTTTTATTGTACCTTATAACTATACAGGCGGACCATGGTACATGTAACAGGATTATCATCACGCAATGGCAATTATACGAAAATGTGGTGGACCAGACTCATTTATCACTATTACATGTAATCCAAAATGAAAGGTAATTAAAAATGCATTTAAAGACTGTCCGAAAAATACTTTACCAAACGATATACCTAATGTAACTGTAAGATTATTTTATATGCAGTTACAATATATTTTAGATGATATAACAAAAACAATTTATTCAATAAAATAATATCGTACGTTCATAGTATTAAATTTAAAAAAAAAAGTTCACCATAGGCTCATATGCTGGTAACGTGGCATACTGATAACAAAATTATAATGCCTGTAGATATTGATAATATAATAATTGAAGAGATTCACATAAATAACAAAAAGCCAAAAAAATTAGTTATTGATCACATGTTGCATGGCCTGCATAATATTTATAGTTCATGTGTAAGTAAAAATGAAAAAATTTGTAAAAATAAATTTTTCAACTGTTTTAGTGATAGTACATCTATAAGAAAAAATGGTTATCCAGAAAACGGAAGATGAAATAATATCTCTGATCATAATGTATATAAAATAAAAAATAGTAATACAAAAATTTAAGTTGATAATTGAATGGTTGTACAGTATAATGAATTTTATTGATAAAATATAAAAGTCATATTAATTTTCGATAGTTTAAATCGATACAGAGTATACAATATGTACATAATTATATTTATAAAGGAAATAATAGATCATTTTGTAAAGTACAAAAATAATTTAATCCTGAAATTGAAGTTAACCATGAAATAAAACAGTATATTGATGCATGTTATTGAAGCCCAATAAAAGCAGCATGACGCTTGCAAAAATATGCTATTTGTGGTAGAAGCCATAGCGTAGTAAATTTGCCCATTTATCTTGAAAATAAATAAAAAATTCTATTTAAAGAAACAAAAATTTCTAAATGTATACAGAATTATAAAACACAACTAACAGAATGGTTTCAATTGAAAAAAATAGATGAATTTGCTACAAATTATAGGTATGTAAATATTTCTCGACATTATATTTTCAATAAAACAAAGAAACAATGGGAAAAGCGACAACGTTGTAGAAAACATAATGCAATAGGAAGATTAAATGTTATTTCTCCAAAAGACTAAGAAGGATTTTTCCTGTAATTAATATTAAACAAAAAAAATGGTTGTACATCATTTAAAGATTTAAAAATATCCAAAAAGAAATTGTACGACTCTTTTAAAGAAACAGCAAATTGTATTGGTTTTATTGAACATAACTGACAAATTTTTAATATTTTTTAAGAAACAAATGTTACTTTGGTACCGAATCAATTGACAAAATTTATTGCATTGTTTTTACTTGCCAAAACATTTATGGTGATAAAATATGGAAAAAATATGAAGAAAAATATACGATGGATTTTGTAGAATATGAAAAAATCAAGCTCTTTTTCATTTGAACAGTATTTTTGAATTAGGAAATAAGTCTTGTGAAAACTTTATTCTACCTATTCCAGAAAATATTGTTTTAAATGTAGAAAACAATTTCAAATAAATTGAATGCAGTTAAAAAATGTTTAATGATTTGTACCCTAAATCAAAGATAAAACACAAGGATATTTTTAAATGTATATGTTATTGAAATAACAAGATTTTTGTTATTGACGGTCCAGGAGAATTTGTAAAAACATTTTATACAAAACCATAATTTATTATTTTATTTCCACAAAATTAAAAATGATATCAATGGCGTGGACAGATATTGACTTAATTCTTCTTCCATAAGGTATGGCAAGTAATAGAACTTTTAAATTACCATTAGATTTAAGTAATATCAATAGTTCATTTTTGGAAATTGAATTGGATACAGAAACATTAAAATAAGTTGATCTAATTATATGAGTCAAAGCTTCTATCATACCAAAGAAAGTAAAAAAATTGTTGAGAAAACTTAAAAAGATTTGTATAGTAATGACAAACCCTTTGAAAGTAAATTAATCGGTTTAGGTGGAGATTTCCGTCAAATTATACCAGTTACCAAAAATAGCATAATATAAAAAAGCATAATAATAAACGAAACAATAAAATCATCATATTTATGGAGATAATTCAAAAATTTCAAATTAAATAGAAATATTCGATCAGAGGTTGACAATTTTTCGGGAATGTTGTTAAATATTAGAAACGGAATAATTCTTAAATTTCAAATTCCAGATAATTGGATGACTGCAGACGTTTACTCAAAAACATTTTTTTTCAATTAAGATTTAAATATAAATAGTGCGATATTAACTACTCATAGTGAATACACTATTTTTTTGGATAATAAAATTTAAAATATTATAGAAGGAAAGAAAGTAACGTATTACAGTATAGAGAACCCACCTCTGTCGTCATGCATGACATCAAGAGCCCAATATGGCCTCGTAAACTCACAAAATAGCATTGATCTTAGTGCGAGGATACTGATATTTCGATAATATGCGTAAATGTGGGTAGTATTATTGATAAAATCGACTAGAATACAAGCCACAGATCGTTTGTTGAAGGTTCATGTACTTAAAAAGCCCTACATATCACCTGCCGTAAAAAAAAAGTACTCAAAATATAAGCCAGCACGCTGAGATTACGGATATTTGTCTCTAACTAATCGGAGATCTAAGTTTTTTTTTCAAAATTAAATGCTTGCAGTAATCAGTGGATGGTGATAAATAGTAAAAACATTTACATCGATTAATATAAATTTAAATACCCAGTTTTGACGTCAAAATGCTTGACAGAGGAATAAGTTTTGGAACCATAAGTTTTTCGCAGATATCTTCAAAAGTAGTTGTTGGAGACAAAAATATTTTGGTAGAAATTTGTAGAGAGAAAAAAATTAATCTTTATCAGTCTGTCCGATGGTAATCCACAAAAATCTAAATTTTCCCTAGGTACAATGTTTCTTAACCTCAGCAAGCCGACCTATATTTTAAGCACTTTTTCTACAGTCGATGATATGCTGGGTTTTTTAACCATGTGAACTTTTAACGCACTGTATAAGGCTTATAATCTTGTCGATTTCATCAACTATATATCCCACATTAATGAATATTATCGAATCATCAGCTTTCTCGCACTCAATCAATGCTATTTTGTGAACTTACGCGACCATATTGAGCTCGTGATGTCACGCATGACGACAGAGGTACGTTCTCTATAGACTAAGCAATTAATAATTTTCCGATAGAAATGTTAAATAACATTCGGGAATGTCCTTCCCCGCATAAATGAAACTAAAACATAAAAGCTATTGTTATGTTTCTATGAAATCTAAACATTATTGATGGACTTTGTAATGGTACACGATTGAAAATAAAAAAATTATATAAATTTAACATAGAACTTAAAACTATTATAGATGAAAAAATTGAAAGTAAAGTTATTATACATCGGATATCTTTATCTTCTGGGTATAATACTTCTTTAGATTTCGATTTACATAGTAATCAATTTTAAATAGTATTAGCATTTGCGATGACTATATATGAATCTCACGATCAGAGTTTTTACAAAATAGGTCTCTACTTCATCAAGCTATCATTTTCTCACGAACAATTATATGTAGCATCGTCCAGATGCAAATGTGCAAAAAAAAAGTACATTCAGCTGCAGTCAAATGATAATAATGTTATTGACAATATCGTTTAAAAAGAAGCTTTTATTGATGACAATTAAATATTTTTTCTGTTGTATAATGTTATTCGTTTTTAATAATTTTTTAAAAGATTACTTTCAATTCAAATGAGACTCGAAAAGTGGACTATGCAGGTTAACTTTGTATCATTCAAGTGTTATAAAAAAACCTATAAAGTAACATTCGTCATTCAATGCCTTAGGTTACTTTAAGCTACAATAATTCGACAGGGGGTCAGTTTTACACAGACCGATTCTACACGCAATGATTTTTGCATATATATAGACACACCAAAAGCGTTGCGTGTAGAATCGGTCTGTGTAGAACTGACCCCCCCTCCAGTAATTCTAACTCTACCAAGATAAACTGAACAACCACTGTAAAAAAAGTGCCACTAAATTACTACAGTAAGGTAGATTGGAAAAATCATTAGAATAATGATTCTTTCAATTTTTGTACTTATAAATCGGTTTAAATTAAATATTTCGAAAAATATATCATCATTGTTTAGGGGTGAATTTGAGCGCAATTCTTCAAATTCTTGTTATATATGATGAATTTATATAATTTTAATAATATCTGAAGGAAACTAAAAAATTTCTGAGTTTTTTTTGGGAGGGAGGAAGGGAGGCAGAGGAGAAAATTTTAAAATCCCAAAAAATGATTTTTCACGTGAAATAACGAAAGAAAACGATGTTATTTTTAAAAGGGGCAGAGTAGGGGTTCGGAGGGTTGAGAGGGGGCACAATCAAATGACGATCATGCAAAACACGTAATAGTATAACGAATTCGCCCGTGATTTGAGGGGTGTCAGAGGAGGGGTGAGGGAAGGTTAGGGTGGCGGGTAATATTTTGTTCTTATCACTATATATTTATATAGTTGTGCTATCCACCGGCCATAAGCTGTGTGCAGTAACGTAAAACATTGTTACTTGCAGATAAAAAAGATTGCTGTTCTGTATGAAACTTTTTCATATCCTTTTATTGTCTGCCGATTTTTATAACTTTTTTTTGCAATTTTAATGAATCTTTGACACCTAAAATAATGATTTTCTGTGTAGTGAGTTAAGTTCTCTAGACTGTTATAAGTTACTTTCTTTCCTTCTATAATATTTTAAATTTTATTCAAAAAAATAGTGTATTCACTATGAGTAGATAATATCGCACTATTCATATTTAAATCTTAATTTAAAAAAAATGTTTGTAAGTAAACGTCTGCAATCATCCAATTATCTGGAATTTGAAATTAATTAATTATTCCGTTTCCAATATTTAACAACAATTCCGAAAAATTGTCAACCTCTGATCGAATATTTCTTTTTGATTTGAAAATTTTGAATTATCTCCATAAATATGATGAGTTTAAAGTTTCGTTTATTATTATGCTCCTATTACTATTTTTAATAACTGGTACAATTTGACGGAAATCTCTACCTAAATCGATTAGCTTACTTTCATAGGGTTTGTCATTATTACATAAATCTTTTTAAGTTTTCTTAACAATTTCTATTGCTTTCTTCGGTATGATAGAAGCTTTGACCCATATAATTAGATTGACTTCTTTTAATTTTTCTGTATCCAATTCAATTTTTACAAATGAACTTTTGATATTACTTAAATCTAATGGTAATTTAAAAGTTCAATTTTAATTGAATAGTAGTTTGCGTATTTTTTGGCCTACAGTGAGTAGTTTTTGCAGGCATTCCGTCTCACCTTGCTCTTTTTGTTCATCATTTAAAAAAGCGTACAACCTGGGATGCAAGCACTGTCCTCCTCCTACCTCTGGCTGGCTCACCCCGATTGTACGTAACCTGAAAATATTATGTACTTATAATATATACTGTCATCGTTTTTACTGTTATACCTCTTATGTAAACCTTCCGCTTGTAGTGGACGAAAAATGATTTGGCATAAATGAAATAAACATAAACGTACGACCATGCCAATTGTAGCTACGATACTATTCATACGACACTCAGAATTTTGATAAGCGATAATATTAGGACTCTTACAACATAACAACAATTTTGTTAAATAGGTTAACCATATAATTTACAACCTCATGTTAAACAAAAAACAGTATATAACTTAGGATTTTTTGTTTGGAACTTTTATCATATTGGACCTTTTAGATCGGACCCTTTATACAACAATCCATCTACATACATGCAATTATGATGAAGTTACATGAAGTATATAATGTAAGTATTATACAGATTAAGTAAAACGTTATTACATGTTTTTAAACACAAGGGTGGTCGTCAATTTTTTTTTTTTTTTCACCCAGCAAAAGTAAAAATCACTTCCAGACACCTAAAAACTTGAGCAGAAACCTTGAGCAGGATAATCGGATCCATTTTTCCTGTACCTCAGAGCACACAAAGTTTCTTATCGAATTTACATGTTAATAAAATACGTTAAAATACTTCATTCTGTGTAAGAGCACTTAAATTCATTAAAATTTTTTTTTTAAACGTACTATTTCCGTGTGCTAAATATAACGGTATCATTAGTTTTTACCAAAAATGAGAAGAAAAAAAGTTATAATCAAAAATTGACATATAAACCGGAAAAACAAGAATAACAGATCAGCAAACGTATTATAATATTTGTAATAATACTTAAAAATACTTTAAATAATAAATATTGAATTTAATTATAACATATAATAAAATCCTTTGATTCAAGGTGGTTTTTATATTTTTCATAAATTAAATTTGTAAACTAAACTCACATTAGCTGGGTTTTCACGTAAGTGGTTCTTAAATGCGTTTTCGAAAAAACGTATCTGGTGAATATTATGGAATTATAAAAGAATATATTTAAATATCACTTTATTGCTGTTTTAAAAACATTTGTCAAAGTCACTGAGGTATCAAAGTGGTAAGTTGATGGCGTTAAAAATTTATATTTCACAATTTAGTGAAGAATCAAAATCGAACATCACCTTTTGACGTTTTAAAAAAGTTTAATAGTATTATTCTGCTAATACCAAGACATTTTCATTTATAGGAAATTCTTAGTAAAGTATACCGTTATCGAAATTTTTTTTTTTAAATTATTGAAAATTTGTTTATTAATTAAACTTATCAATTAAAAAAAATTTCTCTTAATTTCCGTTCGTTTTCAAATAATTATATTCTAAATAAATCATACTATATTTTAAATATTTTATTTAACGTACTCGGATTTAACAGGATCAAATATATTATTATCTAATACTTTAATTTTTTGCGAATCTTAGGACTAACGGAATTATATCCAACTTTTAGATTATAAGTATGATCGCAGGCGTGCGTGGCACGTTTATCATAACCTAGTTTTTTTTACATATTAATTAGTAACGTAGGTATACAATAATATGAATACACGAAAAGTTTCAAAAAACGACTTGCTCTTTGAAAAGTCAAATTTTGCGCGTAAAATAATGCTAGCTCTCAAGATGGTACCACTACTTAACTAAAATAACCACACTGAACAAAAAATGAAAGTGAGAGACCTCAAAGTTTTTAAACTCTCACAGGTCAAAAATAGTTCAGGGGCTTCGTATATAAGTTGGAAGTCCAGAAGCTCAAAAATAGAGTGCTATGACTTCCAAAATACTAGAAGCAAGGAGACTCAATGTTTGGAGTTTAAGGCTCCGAACATCAAGCCTCTTGAGTTCTGAGCCGTTAAGTTTTTGTTTATTTTTCAACTGGTGTGCTCGTGCCACTCTCGTGTGTGCATTATGTATACTTATTTATGCACCGTACATTCACATGCGGGACTCTCGAGTCGGCGCAGACGCTTCCAACATTTTCGAAGTGATAGTGCTCCATTTCAAAGCTACCAGACGTCTAACCAATTGAGCCTTGCTAGTTCAACAAAGATTCACGTCCCCCTTTTCCATTTTTTGTTAAGTGCATATATTCGGTGTAGGTTTTTCAAGCATATCAATAGGCAGCAGATTATAACCACTGTCGCCAAGTCATCATCAATGCTGATCGAGTTGGACGTGTGTTTGCAACTATTCTACTACCGACGACGAACTATGTTCTAAAATGATGAAATCAAAAGTAGGTTTGTGCTAAATCTAATATCTCCAGATAGGAAATAGATAGATGTCTGTTTTTTTTTTATTTTGTAAGTAATCGAATTCCAAACATAGAAAAAATAAAGTTGAGTCGTCAGGATGTCAACCTAACCTTTAAACAAATGTAAAAGCCATATTTTTCTGTTACACTAATAAAATTTGTCGAATTTTGTAAATAATTTTTTTAAATACAACGTCAAAAAAGTTTTAAAGCTCATTACGTGCAAAAATACGTCATAACAATTTAGTATACACACTTTTTTAATTGTGAAGTTTTAGGTTTCATGCCTGTCTGTCGAAAGAAATTTCGCGATCGATGTTTCGACCAATTTACAACATCCGATCAGGCTGAAATTTTGCACTTACCCCTGATTCTGATGACAATACAATATAGTGTATTTAATATTGTGGCAGATCCAAAATGGCTGACATAACAAAATGGCCGACTACTTTTTTCCAGAATACCCTGATCATGGGTATCAAATGAAAGGGTATGACAAGTAGAATCAAATTAGTTTCATCACGTAATAAAATCCACTAAGTGGCGACCAAAATAAAATGGCGGAATACTTATTCCTCCATAAACCTATTAAAAAGTGTATCATATGCAATCGTATTATAAGTAGAATACAATCATCTGTGTAATGTCATGAGAAATCTACTATAGTGGACAATAAAATATTATGGATCGTTTTTTTCATACAATTTACTTAATACATGCTAACAATGTTTTCTTCATCGTTTGCAGTATTTAAATCTGCTTATAAATAAATAGAAAGTATAAAACAAAAATTATTAAAAGCTAGCTCTTACT
>JAPYYV010013616.1:0-13049 GCA_030522625.1 Copidosoma aretas
AAAAAAAAAAAGGTGTCATGACGCCCTTGATCGCCCAGTTTAAAACAGCGCCGCAAGAGGTTGTTTCATTACCTTACTTGGATTCGCTGCTGGGATAGAGTCAGGGTCTGCTGACGGCCTGTCAGCTTGCGGACGACGTGTCGCCGTTACACCTCGCGAACGTTTTGCCTTGCCCACCAATAGCTCTCGTTGTCTTTTCATTTTAGAGTTACGATACACTTATTTTTCACGAAAATAGAATCGGAGAATCTTTTAGAAGATTCAGCTCTAAAGACCAAAATGTTACATCACGATATCAGTGAAAAGAAAAATAAGTGCAAGCTCAGGATATATATTTGTAAGCTTTTTAGAGGTTTTTCAACTGATCGATTCGACAAACTATCAAAAAGTAAAGGACTTGTCCCTTTTAAATAAGAGAGCAAGTCTAAAACAAAATCGTTTTATTTAACATGAAACAAAACGTTTAATTTACTCCGAGCCCTCGCTGTTTACCGTCGAATTTATTTGTTTGAGGACGATAAGAGGTTGCCGTAAACGACCCAAATGATTGCCATGCACGCATGCCTAGGCTATAAAATCATTTTTCATTGCATCAAGATACACATGATTAAGAAAAATTATTCGCTCTTATACAATAATTAGATCTTTTAGTAACAATCATAAACCTTATCATAAGGATCATAATCATCATCATCATCATTAACCTCTTCATCATTATCCTTACCACCATTATAATCCTTATTATTGTCATTATCATCATCATCATCACTATCATCAACATCATTATCATCATAAGTAACATTATCATCATCATTTATATTATCATTATCATTATTATAATCATCAATATCATCATAAAATTTACCATCATAAGTCATCGTCATCGTCAACATCAAAATCATTATCATCTTTATCATAGTTATCATCACCATATTTAACGTCATCATGTTTATCATCATGATTATTAACCTTACGATCATAATTATCAATATTATCATCATTGTCCTAATCATCGATACTATCTTCATCATCGTTATTCTTATCAAGATCGTCCATATCATATTCACCATCATCGTCATAGTCACCATCATCGTCATCGATATCATTATAATTATGATTATCATCATCATCATCTTCATCATCATCATCATCATCATCATCATCATCATCAAGATCATCATTATAATCAGCATTATCATCATCATAAGCCTTATCATCATGATCATGATCATCAACATACTACTATCCCCATCATCAATATCATTATCATCATCGTGATCATCATTATCATTATCTATATCATCGTCAATTTTGCAATCAATGTTGTCATCATCTCTATTATTGTCAAGACCATCGCAATCCTTATCGTCTTTATTATCATCATCATTTTCACTTTCAACATCATCATCGTCGTCACCATCATCTTCATCATCATCAGAATGATTATTATCATCATGACTAACGTCATGCTTATTCTCTTCATTACCATCATCACTAGCAACATAATCACATCATCATTATTATTATTATCAACTTCATCATCATCGATACCATCATTGTCATTATCATCATCATGATTACCATGATCATAACTATCATCATCCCTCATATTTTTATCATCATCAACACTATCAACAGAATTATTATCATGGAAATTATTATTATCATCATCATCATTATCATCATTATCATGATAATTATTATCCTTATGAAACTTATCATCATAATCATCATCATTATCACCGTGATCATCATAGTCATCATTAGCATCATCATTATTATTACCATAATGCTGATCATAATCATTATCCTTATCATTATGATCATTAGCATAATGATAAAATTCACCATCATCAGCCTCAAAATCATTATAATTACAATCATATTCAATATTGCCATTATCATCATCGTCGTCTATATAATTATTATACGTATCAGGTTTGACAGTATGGTGTTCATCATCATCACTATTAACCACGTCATCATGATTACCGCTATTATTTTTTTATTTATTCGCATCCTCATAATCGGTATCCTTATTATCATCATCAACATCACGCTTATTATCATCATCAATATCATCATCATCGTCAACAACATCGTCATGGATATCATCATGATGAATAATCTTATGACACTTGTCATCTTCATTATCTTTATTATCATCATCATCAACAACATCAACATCATCAACACCATCACTAGCTTTATCAGTAACATCGTTATTAGCAGCATCATCATCATGAACATTATCATTAAACTTATTATTATCATCTTCATTATTATCGCTATCATCATCATTATCTTCATCAATATCATCATTATCGTCATCATATACATTATTATCGTACTCATCATCATAATAATCACCATCACAGTCAGTCTCATCATCGTCATTTTTACTATTATCATTATCTTTATGAATATAATCATTATCACCATTGATCGTATCATCATCATCATCATCATCTTCAACAACCTTATCATTATGATCATCATCATCATCATTATCATCTTTACCCATTACATCATCATCATTATCATGATTATTATACTCATAATTAATATCTTTACCCTAATAATCACTATGATCATAATCATCATCATCCTTGTCATTATCATTGTAAACAAAATATTCATTACTCTTATTATCTTGGCTATCGTCATCCTCATTAAATTATTTCATCATCAGCAATATCAATGTCATTCAGAATATAAGCTGCATCATTATCATCATCATCATTATCATCATAATCATTATCATCTACAACATTATCATAATCATCATTATCATTGTCATTATCATTGTCATCAATATTATCATGATTCTTAAAATAATGACCATCATCATGCTCTTTTAATTACTTTTTCATCATTAATATCCATTTTATTAACATCATAAGCAGCATCATAATCATCATAACTATTTTTATCATCATCATAATCATCACCATAATTATCGTAAACATTGTCATTTCCATCATCTGCCTTATCATTATCATCATCAGCATTATAAGTATAATCTTAATCATGATAATCATCGTCATTATCATCGACATTATCGACGTTATAATCATCAATATCATCATGATTATCATTATTATGACTTTCTTTATCCCTAGCAATTTGATTTATTTCATCACTATCATTATCCTCAACAGTATCTGTATTATTATTATAAACTTGATCAATAATACCATTATCATTATAGTCCTCTTCATTGTCATCATTATCAATATCATCATCATCGTCATCATAAACATCATCATCATCATTGTTACTATCATTGTTTAATAGATCATAATAATGATTGCTATCATGACTGTCGTCATCCTTATTATCTTTATCATCATTATCATCATCATCATTAATATCATTAATCTTATCACCAGCATTATCATCAATATCACTATAAGAAGCATTATCATTATCATAATCATCATCTCCATCATCATCATCTTTGTGATCATTATTGTCAGCAATATTATCATGATAATTATTATTATCATGACTATCGTCAACCTGATTAAATCTTTTTATCATTACCGTTATCAATATCATCAACATTATAAGCTGCATCATTATCATTATCATCATTATCATCATCATTATCATCATCAAAAATATCATCATCATAGTCACTATCATCGTTCTTAGTATCATAATAATCATTTTTATCATGACTATGATCATCCTTGTAATTTTAATCGTCCATATCATTATGATTATCATTATCTTCATTATCGACATTTTCGACATCAATATCATCATCATAATTATTATTTTAATGACCATCGTCATCCTTAACATCTATAATATGATAATCATCTTTACTTTCAAAATCAATATCATCGTCACAATTATTACCATAATCATTATTATAATCATCATAAATTCACTCACCGGCATTATCATTATTATTGCCGTTGTCGAAATTATCATTATTTTTATCATCATCCTCATCAACTTTATCATTATGATCATAATCATCATCATTATCCTTATTATTATCGTCATCATTATCATTATCATAACTATCCTCATTGAGTACCTCATCATCATCGTCGTCATCATCGTATTTATCATCATAATCATCATCATAATTATTATCATCATTAACGATATCATCATTTTTATAATCATCATCATGATTAACATTATTATCATCATTTTTATTATCATATTTTTTATTATTATCATGATAATTATTATTATCATTTTAATTATCATCATCATTACCATTGCCAACAACCACATGATCATCAATATCATTAGTATCATTATTTTCATGATTATCATTATTATAATTATAATAATAACCATAAACCTTGACATCATAATTATCATCCATTCATCATCATCATCATCATCAGTAACATGAATCACCATTATTATCATCATTATCAACATCTTCATATCTATCATCGTCGATTTAGCATCATTATCATCACCTTTATTATTGCAATTATTGTCATTATCGTCATCATTATCACCATTATAATCATCCTCATTATCATTATCATCTTTCTTCTTATCATCGGCATCTACTGTATCTTAATCATCGCCATCATCGTTACACTTATTATCATTATCATCAACCTTAAAATCCTAATTATGAACATCATTATCATCTTTACTATTATCATCATCATTTTTATCATTACAAGGAAGAGTAACATCATCAAGTATCTCATCATCATTATTATCTCTATTATCGTCATCATTATAGTCATTATTATTATTATCAACATTGTGATAATTATCTTCGAAACCATTGATATCAATGATATCATCATCATAATTGTTATCCTTATCATCGTCATCGACATCACATTCACCGTCAGCATGATCATCGCCCTATCAACGTTATCACTATCATCGTGAACATTTTTATGATGACAATGCTTGTACATGTTATCTTCATCATCATCATAATTATTATTATTATCATCATCATTATCATCGGCATAATCATGATTATTATCATCGTAATTATCATCATTATCGTTATTTTTATCGTAATTATCATGAGAATTATCATATTCCTTATTATAATCAGCATCATCATCATTATTATTATTACCATCGTCATGATCATTATCGTCAGTATCACTATAATCAACATTATCATCGTCCTTAACATAATGAATATCAGCACCATCATCATCCTTATTCATATCAGCATTATTATCATCATTAATATCCTTACCATTAAAATTATCATATGTATCATCATTTTTAACATGATTATCATTAGCATCAGCATAATCCTCATTATCATTAGCAAAATCGGCATCATCCTCATTTTTATCATCCTCATAATTATTATCAGCATACTTATCACCCTTCACATCATCATCATTATTATCAATAACCTTATCATTATAATCATTATCAATACTATTTTGGTCACCTTTTTAATCATCATCATTATTATTATAAACCTTATCATCATAATCATTATCATCATCATCATTATCCTTATTGTAATTATAATTAAAACCATCCCTACCCTTGGTCATCATCAACTAAATTATCATTATCATTTTCATCACCATTATCGTCGTCATTATTATAACTATTATCGTCATATACATCATCGTTATTATCATCCTCATCCTTATCAGCACCATTATCATTATTATCATCATCACCATCATTATTAATATCAGTGTCATAATCATTATCTTCATGATCGTGCTCATCATTATCACTTATATCATTAGCACTTACATCTTCGTCGCTATCATCGTCATCATCATCGTGATCATTGTTATTATGACCATGGTTAATATTATTATTGTCTTTTCTTATCATCATTATCATTATTATTATTATGATCATTATCTTTATTATGTTCATCTACATTATTATCGTCTTGTTTATTATTATCATCACCAACATCATCCTTATCAACTTTTTATTAACATCATGATCATCATCATTATCATTTTGATTTTCGTCGGCTTCATCATTATTATTATCATCAACATTATCAATATGATCATCATCATCATTATCATTAACCTCATTATCATCATCATGATCATCATCACTATCGTCATTATCATCATCATTATCGTCGCCACCATCGTCATTATTGCCATGATCATTATTATCAACACTATCGTCTATCTTACTAATTACATCATCATTATCATCATTGACACCATATTAATAATTATCATTATCATTTTCGTTGCTATCATCATCATCATCATCATCATCATCATTATCATCATGAAAATCATCATTATTATCCTTATCATTATCATTTTTACGGTCATTATTATTATCATCATCATCGTCATCTTTATTTACATAATAATAATTATCTGTACTATCATTATCATTATCATTTTGATCATCGCAATCTTATTTATTATCCTTACGATTATTATCAACGTGACCTTTGTCAATGTTTCCATCTCCATCATTGTCATCATCATTACCATTATCATTATCGTCAATATTATCATAATTTTTATTTTCAATAGCCGCATCATTATTATAATTATCATCATCATGATCACTATTATAATCGTCGCCATCATCATCATCAATATGATCATGATCATCATGACAATCGTTCAACTTATAAGCATTATAAACATTATTGTTACAATCATTGTTTTATGTATCATGATAATCATGGCTATCATGACTATCGTCATTCTTATAATCTTTAATATCAGCATCATCATCATCAATAATATTAATCTAATCACCAGCATTATCATCATTATTGTTATAAGCAGCATAATCATCATCATCATCATCTACATTATTATCATCTTTATGATCCTTATAGTCATTAATATCATCATGATAATACTTATTATCATGACCATCGTCAACTTGATTAAATCTCTTCATCATCACCGTTAATATTATCATTAACATTATAAGCTGCATCATTATCATTATCATCATTATCATCATCATTATCATAATTACATATATCATCATTATAGTCACTATCATCGTTTTTCGTAATATATTAATCATTATTATCATGACTATAATTATCCTTATTATTTTGATCGTCATCATCATTATTACCTTTATAATCGTTAATTTCTCAAATAATAATGTCATCATCACTATTGTTATCATGACCATTGCAATCCTTATCTTCTATATCATCACCATCATCTACACTATCAACATCATCATCGTCGTCACGATCATCGTCATCATCATCATTAAGATTATTATTATCATGACCAGCGTCATGCTTATTCTCTTCATTATCATCATTACTAGCAATATAATTAACGTCATCATCGTTATTATCATCAACTTCATCATCATCATTACCATCATTGTCATAATTATCATCATGATCACCCTGATCATCACTATCACCATCCATATTATTTTTATTATCATCATCACCATCAACATTATTATCATCAAGGAAATTATTATTATTATCATCATCATCATTATCATGGTAATTATCATCCCTATAAACTTTATCATGGTAATCATCATCATTATCATCATCATCATAGTCATTATTAGCGTCATTATTATAATTACCATCATACGCATGATGATAAAATTCACCATTGTCAGCCTTATTATCATTATAATTACAGTCATATTCAATATCGTCAGTATCATCAACTCTGTCTCCATCATTATTATACTTATTATGTTTGACAGTATGGTGTTCATCATCAACACCATAAACACTATCATTATGTTTATCACTATTATTTTCATCTATTTAGCATCATCGTGATCGGTATCCTTAACATCATCATTAACATCACGTTTATTATCATCATCATTGTCATCATCATCGTCAACAACATCACCATCGATATCATCATGATGAATAATATTATAACACTTGTCATCTTCATTATTTTTATCATCATCATCATCAATATCATCAACATCATCGCTAGCATTATCATTATCATCAACATTAACAGCATTATCATCATCATTAACATTATCATTATCTTTATCATTATCATCATCATTATTATCATTACAATGATGAGTATCATCATCATGTATCCCATGATTATCAGTATCTCCATCATCGTCATTATTATAGTCATCATTATCATCATCATCATTGAAATCATTATCTCCAGAATCATCGTTACAAACGATATTATCATCATGATTGTTATCCTTATCATCATCATCGACATCACACTCACCGTCAGCATCATCATCGTCCCCATCAACGTTATCACTATAATCATAAACATTTTTATGATGACTTAGTTTGTACATATTATCTTCATCATCATCATCATTAACATAATCATTATAATTATCATTATCATCATTATTATCATCGGCATCATCATGATCATCATCATTATCTTTATTATTATTATTGATATTATTATGTCCACACTTTTCATATTCGTGATTCTTGACACTTTAATCATCATTATTATGATGTAAATCATTATTATTACTAATACTATTATTGTTATCAACATTATTATACGTATCATTAAATTTGTCATCATTAATATGATTATAATCATCATCATAATCTTAAACATCGTTTTTATCATAAATACCACTAGCTTCATGATCATCTTGATTAATTTCAGTATTATTATGCTTACAATCGTTATCATCGTCATTATTATTATCATCAATACCATTACCATTATAATTATCGACATTGATATCACTATGATCATGAATATTAATATGATTATTATTACTACTACTAGTAGTACCGTCATTATCATCATCATGAACATTATAATCTTCATCATCATAAACATCATTATCAGTCTCATCATTATTATTATCGTGATCATTATAATTATGACCATCATCATTATCATCGGCATCATCTTTCTTAACATAGTCATCTTTACTATCATCATTATCATTATCATGATCTTAGTAATCAATATGAATATCAAAAGCTCCAAAATCTTCATATTCTTGGTCATTGACACAACAATTAGCATCACTCACATATAAATTACTAGTATTACTAATACCGCTGTCATCATCATAATCATCATTAAGCTTATCGTTTTAATTATGATCATTATCATTGTCATCAATATCATTATCATCATCATCATTATTAACATCCTTATCATTCTTATTCTTATCATTAATATATCCTTATGAGTACCATTATCATCATCGTAATCATTATTATTATGCATGTCATCATTTTTAACATCATATAAATCTTGATTATCATCATGATCATTAATATTATTGCCATCGTCATCCTCATGATCGTTATCTTCATCATCATTATTATCATCATTATTATCTTTATTATCAGTACAAAATTTAAGTACAGTCCTTTAGTGTTGAGAAAAGCTAATATGCTTCCACCTATATGAGCCGCGTGTGTGATATAGTATATATCAATTGTTTGTTTGTATTCCCGTTAGGTTGTATCACTTAGATTGAATTTTACGGGAAGCATTAGAGTCATGTACTTAAATACATAATTTGAGCTTCGGGTGAAAATCAGCTGTTTTGCGAGAATGTAATTAATCTGAACTTACAGTGTTGTGGACATGCAGTTCCTCGGTAGCTTAATTGTTAAGAGCGTCATTCCAGTTAACAGGAGGCTGTGTGTTTGAACCACAATCGGGGAAGTTTTTTTTCATTCTCTCAGACCACTCTATGTATTATTAAAAGATTTTTCATTTATATCAAGAATTTTTATTGGTTGGTATTTATTGTAAAAATTAAGTACGGGCCTTTAGTGTTGAGAGAAGCTAATATGCTTCCACCTAGATGAGCCGCGTGTATGATATAGTATATATCAAGTATATATCAATCGTTTGCTTGGATCCCTGTTCGATTCTATCACTTATATTGAATTTTACGACAAGCATTAGAGTCATTTACTTGAATACATAAATTAAGCTTCGGGTGAAAATCAGTTCTTCTGCGAGAATAAAATTCATCTGAACTTACAGTGTAGTGGACATGCAGTTCCTCGGTATCTCAATTGGTAAGAGCTTCTGTACGGTTATCAGGAGGCTGTGTGTTCAAACCATACTCTGGGAAGATTCTATTCATTCTTTTAGACCAATCTATGTATTATTAGGAGATTTTTAATTCATATTAAGAATTTATATTGATTGGTATTTATTGAAAAATTAAATACAAGTATTTAGTGTTGAGAGAAGTTAGTATGCTTCCACCTAGATGAGCCGAGTGTATGATATAGTATATATCAATCGTTTGCTTGTATCCCCTTTGGTTTCTATCACATATATTGAATTTTACGACAAGCATTAGAGTCATTTACGTAAATATATCTTTATCATCCTCAACATTGTCATTATCATCATCATCATCATTATCATCCTCAGCATTGACATCTTCATCATCATTATCATTTCTATCATTATCATCGGTAATATTACTATCTACATCTTAAGTATCATCGTCAACCTTATAATTATCATCATCATGATCATCATCATTATTAACCTTATCCTCATGATCATGATTATCATCATTATACTCATCATCATCGTGATCATTATCATCATCATCATTAAAACTATAATCATTATAAACCCTATATCCATCATCATCATCATCATCATAATCATCATCATAATCATCGTAATCATCATTATCATCATCCTAATAATTTCTATCGTCATCATCATTGTCATCATCATTATTGAGATCATTATTATCATGACCATGGTTATGCTCGTCATTATTATAATCATCATTATTGTTATCATTATCGTTGGCATCATCGTTATCAACGATATCATCATCATGATGATCATAATTATCTCTATCATTATTATAATCATCATGATTGTTATCCTTAACATTATTATCAACATCAAATTCATCGTCATCATCATTATCGACACCATTAACGTTATCACTATCATTATGAACATTTTTTTAATGACTATCAATACACCTATTATTTTTATCATCATCATCCTTATCGTCATCATCATAATTATCATTATTATCATCATTATCATCATCATTATCATCGGCATTATCATGATCATCATTTTTCTTTTCTTCATCATCATTATTATCATTTTAATCGAAATTATCATCAGCATTATCATATTCCTCATTATCATCATCATCATCATTATCACCCTTTCTATTATCATTATAATTATTATTTACCTTATCATCATAATCATTATCATCATCATCATTATATTTATTTGAATTATCATCAAAATTATCCTTACCCTTGGTCATCATCATCATTATTACCATCAGCATGATTATAATCATCTTTATCATCTCCCTTCTCATCATCATCATCATTATTATTATCATTATTGTAATCATTATCTTTATAATCATGCTCATCATTATCACTTATATCATTAGCACTTACATCATCGTCGCTATCATCGTCACCATCATCATGATCATTATTATCAGGACCATCGTCAATCTTATTCTCTTATTTTCTTATCATCATTATCACTATTATTATTATCATCATTTTTTTTGTCCTTAACATCTACATTATTTCCGTCTTGTTTATTACCATCATCTCTAACATAATCTTTATTATCTTTTTATTATCATCATGATCATTAGGGTGTCCCACTAAAATAGCTTTTTTTTAATTTTCACAACCTCGAACCGGAATTAAGTTCTTTATAGTCTAAAAGTCATCTTTAAATTTTTTCAGATTTAAAAAAAAAAATTAAACCACACGCTATTTCATTTTTTATGTCCTAGGGGAGAAGAAACACTTGATATAATCATTTTTTCACGTATAACTGTTTCAGGTTTAACTTGACAAAAAAAATCATCGAAATTAATGTTGTAGATCAGAAAAAAATACATCGATTGCTTGTTTTGTTAATGCAAAAAAAAGTTATTTAACCCCAAAAATTGAGTATTTTTGCAGTCGAGTTTGCCAAAAATAATGAATAAAATTGGTATTTCGGCTATAACTGTTTCAGGTTTAACTTTACAAAAAGTATTATAAAGGTAAAAGTTGTAGATCAGAAAAAAAATATCGACTTTTTTACGTTAATGCAAAAAAAAGTTATTTAACCCTAAAAATTAAGTATTTTTACAGTCGAGATTGCCAAAAATAATGAATAAAATTGGTATTCCGGCTGTAACTGTTTCAGGTTTAACTTTACAAAAAATTTTATGGAGGTAGAAAATGTAGATCAGAAAAAAATACATTGATTGTTTGTTTTTTTGACTTATACACAGAGTGCCTTGATTATTATTTACCTGTGAGAGTCAATAACTACGGAGTATGTAGTAATATACCTCCCATTTTTCATTCAGAGAATATCTTAAATTTAACGTGAGGTGGGTTTGTTTATAAAACTTAATGTATACAGGAACTTTGAGTTGTAAAGCTGTATTTCAACAAACGTGCTAGTTATATTTGAAAGTTCAAGATATTACAGATGAATTGTCTTTCGAAAAATATAAATACAGTGTATAAGTGCGTGCATAGTGTCTTAAAATAAGTGGTTTAAGTGTGTATGTGTGTAAGATTGCAATCATGACAAAAATGACAGTATCACTTTGGTCGTTAGATCACTCTTTAGATCAAATCAGTAACTGCGTATTGCCACAAAATAAACAATTACTACAAAGATTTTTGCACTTGCATTTGCAAGAAAAGTTAACAATCCAATGCAGTACTAAGCAAGTTGCAAAAGAGACAATAGTATTCTGGTCTGATGCGAAAATTCCATGCATTCAAGAGCAAATCGTTATAATCAAAATAAAAACACTGCACTCCGATTGGATTACGTTGAACAAAAATTCTAAATTGAAATCAAAAACCGAGAACAAAAAAAAGAATTTATTTATCAATATTTTAAGTAAACTTTTTGACATTGCTTATAAAGATTTATGTGAAAAAGGAATAACTATAGAATCATTAAAATTTTATTTAAATGAAAAAAATCTGAAACGTGAATTTGAATCAAATGTTTTGGAATTTAATCATGCATTAAAAACAAAAGATAAAGTTATAAAACAGAAAAAACAAAAAGTGATAACAAATAACGAAAATGACATTTATTCGGATGAGTGTA
>JAPYYV010013618.1:0-14457 GCA_030522625.1 Copidosoma aretas
TGTACAGGTTAAATGTGCGTTTTGCACTTTTGAAGTAAGGTTTTGAGCCTCAAGTGACGATTGAGATAAGAAAAAAAATATCTAAGGTACCGTAATCTCAACAAATATATGTAATTTGCAGGCTTTTACCGTAACACGATCGTTTTAGGTGTAAAAAAATAAAAACAGACTCGTCCCCATAAGGCCTGTGTTAATTGATCCCGTCTCGGCTATATACATCGCGAGAGTCACGTGACGTTTTGGGATCCCAATAGCCTCACATAAGTTTCTTGACGTCACCACTTATCGGACTATACTGAACAATGCATTCATGTAGAATCAAGCGATAGGCTGATGTGTTGGCTGGAGAATTGTGATACAATTCAAATTCCAGACGAACATCTACTGAAGCATTCTTTAGTGAGCAATTTTTTTTGGAGCAGTCAATGACAATGAAAGGTGCGGTGCTCAGAAAACCATATCTATCAAACAAAGTTGCGCGATTCTTACCGTAATATGAATTCCGAAAATGAGCATACATTTCGTACAATAATGCATATTGATTTTTTTTTATATCGAGATTCAGATCACCGTAAGGATAATACTACTATGTTGCAGTGATCGAACTTGCTAGTATTGGCATATTTTCAATTTGTGCGATTAGTTTGGAGGACTAATATAACACAGCGTGGCTTTTTCAACTGATTGGACGCCTTAACTGTCCATATATGTTTTGATGTTGTGGGTAAGAGTGGATATTCATAGAGCTCCCAAGTTCAGAAACTCATAGATATAAACTTATCTTTTTGTGAATAATTGAGCAGACGAATTTTATGAGAATCTGAGATAACAACGTAGGGCATGAGCCCATCAAGTTTCAATATTACTATTTTAATCTCATCTTAAGTTACTACCGCATTAGTGGCTCTATTAGCCGGGGGAATTTCATGTTGAACGACTGCATTTAGGTCATTTCTTGATCATGTGAGCATAAGTTCGTGTTTTACATTAACAAGAATCTTACGATAGTCTTCAGCAGAACCTAATATCATACTCACAGGTATCATGACGTTAAAGTAGCTATCCTCAGTTAGACTGAGAGCGTGATTGCCTTTCCTACCTGCATTCTGACTCATTATGTCTTGATCAGGAGTGAGTGGTAACTAATTTTTTGTAAGGGTTTTCAGACCCATATTTTACACTTATTTATCCCCATAGCGTTTATTTCGTGTATAATTTCTTCAAATAAGTAGCAGATGGCGTTATTCACTAATTGAGTATCCGTCGGTTCTGTATTACCATCTGCTTTAACTGATTTCCCATAAATGTGTAGGTAACTGCGAGATGGTAGCAGACATAAATCCTGATGTTGAATTGGAATACGGATTTCATCACTATCACTATAAGTTGCGGATGCGTATGATTGATGAGCATGAATCGCACAGTGCGCGATGGATTCGTCAAAGGTGACAGGAGACTGCATGCTTAGAATCTCTTCCATGTTTAATGCAACAGATAAAGAACACACAAGTTATCTTCCACCGGGGCCTTTTATTTTTAATCCTAGATTTTTTAGAAATTAAACGTTTTGAAGCGTTAGCTGTCTTCTCTGCTGATGTGTTGACAGAGTGACTGTTCGTCGTTGACTGATCGCTAGTGTGCATGATAAGCTGCTTATATAGCTTTTATGAGTGTATACCATCCCCATTACGATGATGGTTTTATCTGCAACCTCACCCTCATAACCTCTTCACAAAAATTGACTAAATCACCGTCCTGATCGACAATGCGTAGTTGAATATAATCAATACGTCCAACAATTGGTAAATTAATAATATGAGAAGGAGCTTCGATAATCTTGTATCCTGGCGGTACAGCTGGAAAAAATTCGTGAATCGTGTGAACTTCTGATCCTCTTATGTACGCTTCAGCAGTGATATTGCACTCAACCCGTAATGCGTTTACTTTGAAAATAGCTACAGGTAAGTTCGAGTTATGAGTGAAGTTTTCCTCGAGCACTCGTTTAGTGAAACCCAACAATCGTTCTATGGAATCTTTCGGTCTAAGATCAGTGGTTTCACTGCACGTGATGACGCTGCGAAGTGTATTACTGTTTGGTTTGATATCAATGAGAATATCGTCTCGTTATAACCTGTTTTCTAAAAATGACTCAATGTCTCAAATTTCGTAGCTGCCTGTTGGCAAAACTACCACTTTATCACCCACGTAAAATTTATTATTGCTTTCGTCAATATTTGGAATTGAATTGAACGTCAAAAGTTCAACCAAGCCAAGAAGGGAGTTGTATTTTGACGAGTCGTTTTGTGAACAACAATTATTTTAATAATACTTCCAAGCTACCCATAAAGCAAATAAAGATAGAAAGTTATAGTGACGATGAAACGATGTTTTAGTCTGCAGTCAGTCAAAGTGAAGATGATATGGATGTTACACTACAAAATAAAACTATTAGTTGTGATGATAAAAATTTATTCGATAATTCATACTTTTAAATACTTGATGAAAATAAAAAAGATTTATTAGATTTAGTATATGGGGGGAGAAAGGAAGATCGAATGTACAAGCTTGATAATTTACAAATATACTTTGAGAATAATGAAAACAGGATGAATGAGTTAAAATATCCGATGACTCTTGTATTAATGAAGCTACTCGTCAAAAAACATCGTAATGGATCTCACATGACACGTGATGATTATAAAAAGTATTTTATGCTTTTGCAAGCTTCAACCGTTCAGAGAAAGGGATTCAGTAAAAATGGAGCTATTCGAATGCACAATAGTCATAAATTTAGTAAAATCATCGCTTCTATGTTTGATCTTGTAGCTAGTAAAAAAAAATAATCATCATTACTCTGTTATGAAGTGGCTAAAGAAATTCAGCAACAAGATTACGTTCACTAAGACGATCCCAACGAGTTAGTTGACCGTCTGCGATTTCTCACAGCCGAAAAATTGGCAGGAAACCCAAGCCATGACAAAGAGATCATGTCAATTATTAAGGAGTTATGTAAGGCTGGGTACATATACTGATAGCGTCAGTATGAAAATGAGTATGTTAATGTATGAGTTACGTTCATCTTAAGCTGCATTCTTTTTGGCAGCTTACTTACGGATAAAGACTGAATAGTAGTAAAAAAGATCTGATGAAATTTTATTTAAAAAATCAGCTTTAACACCGACAGTGGCGCCTCTTGTAACCACTTTATTGAATTATGAATGAAATTATCTATCTGTAGTCGGTATGGTAGATCACTTTATTCGGCAAGTTGATCAGTGGTGTCCGGATTCGCCTTAACATAGGGTTTTCAAAAATCATGATAAAGCCAGGACAAAAAGTTAGCTGCTTAATTAGATATCACACATAATGGTGTAAATAATATAAAAATTCTAAACACTAAACATTGAAAACCTTATTTTATGAATAAAATCATCTTACTTTCGTTAGTAGTTATTGCAACATTCTGGCCCGACACAACAAACCCCCTCCTACCCCATGTGCAGAGAGGGAGGGGACTCTCCCTACTCATTTTAGTTATCGGGAGGGAACATTTCCACTTTTTTTAGGTATTAGAAGAGTTATAAAAACTCCCTTTATTTAAGAAATCCAGAGGGGGCTTTCTTTTAACATTTCTTGCAGTTATTATGAACTCGAGAATTCTCAGAGGGGGGTAGCCTCTTTTATTTCAATTCATTCAAGTAAATGTGATCAATAAGGATGTTGAGTAAATTTGAGGTGAGTAACAACAAAGATGAGTACAGTTTATTAATTTATTTTAGAATTTATAGCTTCTACAAGTGCGTTCATATGGGAAGACGCAATGTTATACATAAAATCGTATACATATTCTTTTGTTAAATATTTGCGTTTTACCGTGTCTATTAATACGACTTTATTACACACACTCTCTACATGTGCATGATTTGTACCTCTTACAATTTCTTGTACTATATTAGGCGTATAATAATCGATTTCTGCTTCATACATAAGCACCTTTTATAAAATATAGTCTACAAATTTCTGCCAAACAATAGGGATACAATATAATAGCTCACTTATTAAACGTAAATTACAATCTATACACTTAACAAGAAATTCGCTAAACTAATCAAAAGTTACTTTTCTCAACACTAAACAACGACAGTATTGCTTCGGCACACTACTAGTTTCACTTGGTTTTCGTCCTTCTTCAAGCTTAATTGCCTTCTTCTTATTGCTGATAGTAAACTTCAGGGACCAGTTGGAACTGTAAATCTTAATGTCTTGCCAGTTGCTGTTGTCCATGGTGAAGTACTTCTTAATATCGGAGAATGCGTATTTTAATCTGCTCCAATCCGAAATTTTCAAAGGAGTCCCTTTGAAATCCGTGCTTAGCAAACTATAGTTTTCCAATTGCTGTCGAGCAATTTCTCATATTCCAGTCAAACTACGGCTTTTTTACCAAATGATTTATTCAAGCCATACAACTTACAAAAAATTAAGATGGCTGTTAATGTTGCTTTACGCTGGAGAGATTTACAGCTACAGTCTCCGATACCCTCCTTCTCTGACACTCCATTTTTTCTGTTCAACTATATTAATGGTACGACGATCGAGCAGATGCTAACGGCTGATGCAACTTTTTTATGTTGGTCGTCACTGTAGAGAGAGGGAGAGAGAGGGAGAGGGTAAAAGTCGTTTGGTGGTGGTGAGACGCTCTTGAGCACGAAAATTGCATCAACAACCTTTTCTTACAGTTTCAATAAAAATTTCTCTCTCTCTCTCTCTCTCTCTCTCTCTCTCTCTCTCTCTCTCTCTCTCTCTCTGCTTGCAAGAATGCTGACTGTGAAATTTTTTCAACCAACAATAAACATTCAGAGATTGGATTTAAAAATGTCGATATCATTTGATCTTTGAATTTAGAACAATATAATGTAAACATTCATCGCTACACTTCCAGGAATATGCAGACTACAAATATACAAAACGCATACATGGATACATTTGCAAGATCAAATTTCATATCAAACACATTTTACTGCAACTACATTGCAAGTATCTTACCGAGCAACTACTACCAACTGACACTAAGTGACTTAATTTTTTGCCACACTTTAACGAATAAGACGTCTGGCAATTTCATCATTTTTTATAAATCGTCGGAAAAATTATCGAAAATTTTCTAAAAGCCTAAACCATTGCTCATATAAAACAGAAACATCAAGAAAAATTGTCAGCATACGTTTGAAGATATGATATGCAACTGTTTAATATTCCAACGCAGCTTTTTAAATTTTTTCGAAATCGATTAATGTGATCCGGTACGTAAGGTTGTATACCATGGCTACCGAAATAATATCCGTTGGAATGTGTATCAACATATGTAGCAACCCAATACATACCTGGTTTTGTATGATCGTCAGTGTTCATGACGTGTGCTGTCAGTTTCGTCCACACCCATGGGATCTGATCTGATAGGAATACACCACCAGTATGCGAGTTGATTAACGATATAACTTGCAGTATCTGTAGACTGTTCATGACAAATTTCTGTTGCTTTTGATAATCTCCTATTGTAATTACGTTTACAGAGCCAAGCTTTTAATTTATGAGTGTTGTTTAGGGCACATCAACATTCCTGATAATCTGGTCTAAATGCATGATGCATGCAGTAAACATCCGATGAGAACTTGTTAAAAGACGAGCAAAAGATCTCGTATTCCAAATTTCTTATTTCACAGATAGTAATTATATGTAAATCGTACCATTTTTCACAGCCTCTGACGTGAATTTTACGCGTGCTTCTTCCAATATGTTACAGAATTTTATACATCGATTTCAATGGTTCTTCACCATCAAAATAGTCAAGTCCATGACCACGTGTAGATAACCAAGTATTGTGTCGTTGCGCTACCTTACTTAACTTTCGTAGACCACCAGATGGTGTAACTACCCAATACTCAGAAAAAACGTTGTTTAAAGCAACAACTGTAACTTCTTTTGGTACTGCTATGTCTTTCTTCACCTTAAACTACTGAATGTCTACAATGTGGTTTCCTTCGTTGAAAAAGTAGACAACAGTTCCCGAAAACAAGGTATGGTAAATATCTATGTACAAATAATTAGTCTTAAAGTCCGGCTGCAATGGTTTGGAAGAAACTTGAACACCGTCAACAAGCAGAGGAAGTTAATGTTAAAATGATGAAAATTGAACAGATTCATTGTAGGATCGCCATTGTATGCTTGATTTTTTACAAAACCGACAATGATAAGTTTTGGAAACAGTCCCAGAATAATATTACCGAAAGTCTCACCATGAATGGGCTAAAATTATTTTCGCACTTTATTAAACGTATGATTTTATTATAATATACAATTTTGCAATACGAATTCGGCCATACCCGAGCTTGGAAAAGGATCATCGTGGATCTTATTACTTTTTTAGTAGAGAATACAAAAAAAAATTACAATTCTTCAAAGTGGCGGTACATTCTTCAACCTAATAAAAAGTCAATTTTTATGAGATATTGTAATGTTCCTATACTTAATACATGCAATGCGCAAATAGAGTAATTTATTATATAAATAATAAAATAAAATACAGTGTATTATGTTCCATTTTTTAATGTTTTCTCCTTGCATGAAATCACGATTCCAAACCCAATTCCTGCATGATTCGCGTTTTTTCCCGAATTTTCGAAAAGTAGACACCCTGAATGGAATTATTTTTTATCTGCTATTATTTTTTACTTCACTATCGAAGTGAATAACTAAATACTTTTTGAAGATACACGACATTTTTTAGCATTGCGGGCTCTTCTTATTTTGGGGATAGTAAATTGACGAATTCGCAGGCCCGTAGAACTAGCTATTGAACATTGAAAAAATAAAAGTTTCAACAATACAATAAATATCTAGAGAAAGCCAAACGTATGATTTGGAGCACACAAGACTAACAATATTGAGGTACAAGCGCATTTACCACTGTGTCTTATTAATTTGAGTGAATTTTCAGAAACCAATGAAACGGCATCAAAGTCGTGGATAAAATCTCTTTTTGTACTTCGAAATGCTTGAAAATGTTACTTACCTCAATGACTTTCAAGGTACTACTGAAGAAAAGAGAAGAAATCCGTATTGTCCTTCTAGGCACTGGAAAAGGTGAAAATTTCTTATACATAAGTCCGTATCGTTGATTTAGTAGTGTTTCATTTGAAACCCAGGCTTTACTTTTTTATGATCTGATATCTAGAGCAATTTTAGTAGAAAAACAACTTGGATTCTTTATAAAGTTAACAAGAGAAAATTACTCATTCATGATATTTTCATTGTCAAGGACATAAAGAACGCTGGTTTCACAACAATAACACATCTTTTACGAAAGTAGTAATTGCGACACAGTGGCCCGTCACAACAAACACCCACCATCTGGTCTGGTGAGGCTTTACGAACAAGCTACTGTGTCGCAGTTAAGGTTTCCGCAAGACTCAAGACAATCTCGGTCTTGGTCTCGTCTTGTCTTGAAAACCAAGACCAAGATCGAGACAAGATGTGGGAGACAACATTCAAGACCAGACCAAGATGAACTTAACAAGACCAAGACCAGTTTTCAAGATCTTGTATTACTCACGCAGTTATGTGTGCGAGATTTTCAGTTTTTCAGGCGGTTATTGTAGTTTATTATTGATAATTGCTTTTTAAAATAGCATGATTAAGTATAGGGCTATTAGGGTTTACGCGCTTGTGTTATAGTTTATTTATAATTATTATCTCATTCAGAAAGCACGGAACAGTATAGGGTCATTAGGTTTTGTGCGCTCGTATTAAAATTTATCATTTACTAGTGATTCATTCAAAAAACGAGAGGTAGTATATAATAATTTGGTTTTATGCGCTTGTGTTACAGTTTAGTAATGATTATTGTTTTATTTAAAAAGCATGATGCAGTGCAGTGTCATTAGGTTTTATACGCTTGTGTAATAGTTAATTCTCATTATTGTCTTATATTTGAAAGCAGTAAGCAGTACAGGGTCATTAGGTTTGTGCGCTTGTTTCATAGTTTATCAATAATTATAGATAAAGAGTTCATAAAAACTACAAATTTATGAAGTTTCATGGCAGTATAATTGATTAGATTTTTAATAACGTTTTTGTGTAAAGATTTTTCGTTATTGTTAACTATCGCTGAGAAAATAAGTCTACCATTTTTAGGCACGACTGCTTCACAGGAGTGCCTTATATTTTAACTAGAATGAAAAGTGTTACCATTCATAAAATGACTATTTGGCGCATAAAACAAATTTTGATCCTAATATGAGTGTGATCCGAAGTAGTCCTATGCGGTATGCAAGCAACCCTGTGTGTACGTAATCAAGTTTACAAACTAACTTAAGTAATTTTGATCTGGTTGACCTTAAATTTATCTTCGTCCTCACAATAGAACGTAATGATTTAAAATCAAAGAAGTTTCGACAAAGGGAAAAAAATTCCCAGCACTTTTACTATAAAACTTCAAGGGGAAAAAACTTATTTTGTCGTTGTAACTTTGCAAATTAACATTTTGAGCTAGGGTGTTCTAAGAAAAAGTTGTAGATCTCAATGAAATACTACTGTTGTCTGCAGTACACTTTTCTTTAGGAAGTCAGTTAAATGCCCTAGGTCGCAAAAATGACTGCAAATAACTTTAAATAACCGTTTTTAGTTATAACAAGAGGAAATTGACGTTTTACAACCAAGTGCTGAAGACAAAAGTTGTAGATTGTAAAGAAATACAACACTTTTTTCTCATAAGTTTTACTCTACAATCCTATCCTGACGATCTAAACAACAAAAAACGTTTTTAATTGTCCAAAAAATCGTTTTGTAATACCTAATATTTTTTTTTTAAAGTTTAAGTCAAAATGTTTAATACAAAAGTTGCAAAACTAAAAAAAAAAAACACTTTTTTGTACTTGAAGTTTTTTTCTAAAGTATTGTTATTATGCTTTAAATGGCTTGGATTGATTTAAACTGGCTAAAAAATCGTCATTAATAAGTTTTCATTACTAAACTATTGGAACTATAACTAATACATTCCAGCAAGGAGGCCCTACGTGTGCCTGTACACTGGAGTGGTATACTTAAAACTATAAATAAACATAAAACTAAGAATACTAAAGAAAGTTAAATAAGAGACAGAAAACAGATACTTTTATAACACTTCAAAGGAGAGAATGTAAGCACCATAATTATTTAATTGTACTTGTACTTTATAATTTTTTGCACCAGTCTTTCAAAAATTTTTTTTCTCTTTTCCGTCTTATGTTTCTCGAAATTTTTAGTGTATGAGGCAGTTTATTGATTGGTGAAATAAATATTTATCTTTAACGACATTTTTTACTATTTAAACTACTATTTAAGAGCGGGATAAATCTGTTTATAGTTTTACTTAAACCAGTCAAGTACATGTCCTGCAATGTTCCATAATCCTATATTAGACACTGATGATTATAAGCTTGCTGTATTTCAAGTGCCTTTAATTCAATGCTTATGTTATCATATTTACTATTAAAAATAATTTTTATGATTCTCTTCTGTAATGATTTTAAAGGGCCCAAAACATTTTGATATGCAAATCCCCAGGCTAAGATGCCATAAGTCGCGACACTGAAATAAAGCATAGTATACAGAGAGTGATTGACTGATTTTTAGTATGAATTTTAGCCTGTACAAGACAAACAGTAAACATTTAATTTTCTTCATAATACTGTTGATATGACTATCCCATCGAAACTTACTATCTAAGGTCAGCCCGAGATACTTGGCCTCACTCCTACTAATTTCAATACCATTGATTATGACAGAAAAATTGCAAGGTACTGAGTCATTATTTACCAAAAGTCATAATTGAAGTTTTATCAATGTTGATAGCTAATTTATTTGCATAGAGCCAATAAAATCACGTGCAATTTATCTGTTAATACTTCTTTTAAATTAGTCCAAGAGTTTGAGGTACAAAATACGGCCGTATCATCAGCAAAAGAAGTGATTCCCTCAACTTGTAAAAGCAATGAATTTATGTACACGAGAAACAACACACGAACGAGTATAGTGCCTTGGGGGGCTCCTATATTAACAATTTCATAGTCACTTAAGTAAATTATGTATTCTATTCAATTACCTCAATTTTTATTTTCAATATCATCAGTTATGTTTTATACTATTTTTCAATTATAATTATAAAAAATAACATGTATCGACAAAAAAACAAGGTTAAGCAAGACGAGACCAAGAACACTCATGTAAAACCCAGACAAGACCAAGACGATACTTCAAATTTTGGTAGTTTTCAAGGCCAAGACGAGATTCTTTAAAATCTCGTATTGTCTCGTCTTGCGGAAGCCCTAGTCGCAGTGAATCGAGGAGGCCCATACATCGATCACAAGTGGCACATACATTGAAAAAACCCCGGCTTGTAGTAGCATAACAACTTGACATACTATACTATGCGTAGTCAGTAGGCAGGTCTACGTACAGCATCCGTACGTCTTACAGCGTCAGGTCAGCTCTCTTTATGGTCCTAGAGTGGCCCTACAATGGTCGTTCGTACTGACTACAGTATTTGGGAGTGGATACGCTATAACTTACATGTAGTAGCCGAGACAGGCCACCGTCTTTTGAATGTAGGGACTTCTGCTAAAAAACGCTGTATGGGCGATGCAGTGCAGTCACTGGCGTTGTGCGAACTAATTGCTCAAAAGCGGCGAATTTAGCTAATTGATGATGACCGCCGCTTACGCTGCAGTTGTTAGCTATATAGCGCTCGTGGGCAGAAAGCCACGCCGCAAGCGCTTAGCAATTTTCACAACATATGAATTTAGCTGATTGATTACCGCCCAAGCCGCTGCTGCCGCAGCGCGCCGATTATCTTTCTGTAAAAGAGCTCGCGAGCAGCGCGCTTTGCCGTGAGAGTAAAAATGTATCAAATTACATAAAATTGACGCACGTTTATATTCTACATTAGCACATTCTTGAATACGATAGAGTTATACTGGTTTGTAAAAGTTTAAGACAATATTAATTGTGTTATCCGCTGACAACTACCGTTCAGCTATCGCGGGAAAGAAAAATCCTCTGGGTCAAGACAGTTTAATGTTGTAGACCGATGTCAATCAGCGATTTATAACAAATTAAAAGCAGTGTCCCTTTTGTTTTTCGCTGACGACTATCACCGAGCTTTCGTGAGAAGAAAATTTTAGACAGATGTTTTAAGACCTTTCATGGCTTTGTTATACTTTTTGCTGACATATATCGCTAAGCTTTCGTGGAAAATGAATACAACAAATTTTTTTCAAATCTTTCTGATGTTGCATCACATTCATTTACACGACTGATTAACCTTCACCTGTACCATCGTAGGGAAAGAACGGATTGTCCGCCGCCGATCTTAGCTATAAAGCGCTCGTGGGCAGCGCGCTCCACCGCGAGCGCTCAGCTTTTTCCACAACATATGAATTTAGCTGATTGATCACCGCCCAAGCCACTGCCGGTGCCACCACCCACGCCACCGATCATCCCTATGTGAACGAGCTTGTAGGCAGCGCGGAGACACCTGTACATGGAGAGAAATTTAGACTGCTGAGAGCTCGAAAATGTTCATTACTTGCTAGCCCGAAGTTTCGCCTCTCAGGTGTCAAACTTTTCTCTATGACGTCCCCACTCTTGTTGACATTTTACAGTCTATACAAGCGTCAAACTGTTGCACTTTAAATTTCGCCGTAAGCGCTGCCTACATTTGACTTCTTGAATACAGACTGTGTTAGAACGTATACAGCACGGAAACCGAATAAAGACAGGTCAAAGACGGTACCTTCAAAGCATCACAGTTCGAAAATTCTTCCGAGCTCTGACGCTTCAAAATTTCTTTCCATGTACTGCAGCTGACGTCAGCGAAAACTTTAATTGTCGCTCAAGTTATAAATAAAACGACTTACCTTTAAACTAGCCCTATCTCTCAGAGAATTCTTTTGCGGTATCGCGAGCGGTGTGTGTGTGGACCCCTGACACAATAAGCTAAATTTATAAATTATTGCGACAAAAAGTTAAGTTCTTGTGGCGAAGCACACTGCCCATAAGTGCTTTATAGCTAAAATCAGCGGTGGCAGCGCGGGTGGCACCGTAAGTGGTTGTCATCATCAATTAGCTGAATTGGCCGCTTTTGAGCAATTAGTTCGCACATCGCCAGTTGTGCTGCATCGCCGACACCGCGTTTGTAGCAGAAGTTCCTACATTCAAAAAATGGAGGCCTGTCTTGGCTACCACATGTAAGTAATAGCCTATTCGCTCCCAAATACTGTAGTCTACTACAGAGTACAGAGAAAGTGTAAAGATTGTTCGGAAACCAAAATGCAGTCTGCTAATATTCCCTTGATGTTCTTAACATTTTATCATACTCCATTTCTTATGTACATAAACAAAGACACAGGTAAATTATTATAATGTTTTTAAGTGTGATTGATTATAGATTTATTATAATAAAGGTCGATTTCTTAAAAACTAACCTAAGAACTTATGTAAAGCTTACATTTGATGATACCTGACAACCGCATGTAAATCATACAACAGTGTTTCTCTTATTTTTTAATTATGAAAATAAAGAATTATGAAAAAATTTAACGATTGCCTAGTATCACAGATCAAAGTTACGAATATGTGTATATATATATATATATATATATATATATATACATATATGTATGTACACTAATATAAAAATAATTTTTTTTATCGTATTTATTTAAATTTTGTAAAAATAGCTACCCGCAAGGTTTCTAGAATATGCATGCAATTAAAATTTTATACAAAATTTTTAGATAAGTCTTCTAGCTTCAGAAAATTTTCCAATTTATTTTATTGCTGTCCTAAATAAAAAGATTGATAATAAACAAATTAAGTTCTCTGTGTGTTTAAGTTGGCAAGATATCGAAAAAAGGTGGTTCGTTTTTAATTTTTGGATAAAGTTTGCATTTCCTGTCCTCCTGAATAATTGATTTCTAAGACTGTATTGAATAATGACGAAATTCAAGAAAACTATTCGCATACTTGTTTACATTTGCGAAATTTCATGCAATTGATATTTAGTCTTAATCTTCTAATAGGCTCTAATTTCTGAGTCCTTTCTCAATTTTCTCTAATTTCTTTCGTAAATGAGGAATTAAAAAAAAAATTAAGCTTTATTTGTGTTAAGAGTGGTAAGATTTACAAAACCCTGAGGTAAAAATCGATCTTAGGATAGAATTTAATTTTCTGGTATCCTTAGGATATTTTCCCAATTCTATTTTTAATAAGAAAGGGATCAGGAAAAAAATATTCATTTAAGGAGGATAGAGCAAGTGGTACCGTATCAATTTGGGGGCATATAGCTACGAACTGTACTGTTGCGTTCAACTCGCTAGAACTCATATGATTGTTGACAAATCATCACCAAAAAAGTATGCGTTATTCATGGAGTTATAAGGTTTCTATTAGTTCTCGTTAAAATTCGATAACTGTCTCCACTGTTTCAGTAAAAGTTATAACCTGCAAATGTACAAAGCACGACTGCTTTAATCGACGAAATTCTGCCATAAATTTTAAAGATTTCAAATTTTTTTCGCAAAGTATTGTTCTTTTGTCTCTTCAAAACATCCGTACGAAATTTTAAGTCGAAATATTGAGTGGAAACAATTCTGGGAACAATTTAGTTAAATTTTGTCGTCCCACCACTTGTCCCTTAGCTGCTATTTGTTTACATTTTCTCTCATAACATTTGAAATCGTCTGGTCTTCTAGGGGCCCTAAGATACTAATTTATTCAATATTTTACAAGCTTTCGTTTGGTTGCTCGTTCGTTCAGGTCTTATTTTTTATTTTGTAGCTATCTCAAAAATACAGTGAGTATATTTAAGTTTGAGGTCGATTGGCATCTATTCTGCTATCTGGAGTAAATTTTCAAATCTTCTTTCTGACATAGCTACGAAATAAAAAATAAGACCTGAACAAACGAGCAACCAAACGAAAGCTTGTAAACAATTGAATAAATTAGTATCTTAGGGCTCTCCTAGAAGACCAGACGATTTCAAAAGTTATGAGAGAGAATGTAAACAAATAGCAGCCAAGGGACGAGTGGTGGGACGACAAAATTTCACTAAACTGTTCCCAGAATTTTTTCTACTCAATATTTCAACTTTAAATTTTGTACAGATGTTTTGAAGAGACAAAAGAACAATACTATGCAAAAAAAATTTGTAATTTTTAAAATTTATGGCAGAATTCCGTCGATTAAAGCAATCGTGCTCTGTACATTAGCAGATTATAACTTTTACTGAAACAGTGGAGACAGTTATCGAATTTTGACGAGAAGTAATAGAAACCTTATAACTCCATGAATGACGCATAATTTTTTGGTGATGATTTGTCAACAATCATGTGAGTTCTAGCGAGTTGAACGCAACAGTGCAGT
>JAPYYV010013623.1:0-10049 GCA_030522625.1 Copidosoma aretas
TATAACGCAGAAAAATTTACACTTGTAGTAAATCACTTATACAGCCAATCTTTACTAAAATTGTGAGGAAATCATTCAGCATACATTTATTATTACATTCGATTCCTAAAAATTTGTCTAAGACCCTCGATAATAGGGCCATCTACCCCTATAACATGACTTAAAATTCTACTCACTGACTCTTGAAACGATACTTCATTCGTAGGTATGATTTTTTTTAATATCTTTGCATTTTCCAAAAATATTTGTCCATGAAAACGACAAATCGAGGTTACGTTCCATAAGAGCCTATGTTATCACACTCATTTTCATTTGTATCATTCTTTTCAAAATGACCTATAACAAATATTGAAATTATTGAGAGCTCTGCATTTTATTATTACTCCCGAACCTCCTTAATAAAAGATATTAAAAAATTTATGGAATCACATATTAATAAGTAGGAGGATAGTATAAGTATTAGAAATAGAAACAAGGGCAAAAATACAAACACACATGATAATATAAGGATATTTATGGTGTATATTACCAAACATGTTATTGATATGATGCTAGGAAAATTTAAGAGTCAAATTTAACTAAGAGTGGAAGGCGAAGAACGAATCATAATATCTGGCCATTTTAATTCTAGGATAGGAGACAAGCAAATAGAAAGGGACATTCATTTTTGTAGCCAAAAAAAGTTAGAGAATAAAGTGCTAAACAGTGATGGCAAAACACTGTTAAAATTTTGCAGAAACTTAAGATTAGTAATAAAGAATAGATATACAAGGGCATATTTGTACAGGAATATAACTAACGTAGAATATGGAGAGAGATCGATCCTAATTAGGCATTGAAGGTAAAGACGGAGGGCTATAGTGCTGTTAAAACATTAAACGTGGTAACAAGAAGTAAGTCTGATCATCCACTAATGACCTTTGGAATTACAGTCAATATGATTCGAGAAAGAAAGGAAGTAACAGAAGCAAGAGATTATGAGAAAGTCATAATATGGAGAAAAAAAAAAAAAGTTTTAAAACAGACTAGAAGAGATAGGAGATAAATACTGGAATAAATATTGCAGAAATTTTGGACAGATTACTTAATATATTTACACAGCTACGAGAGGAACTTACAATGATAAAATTCAGAGGGAGCAGATTGCAAAATTGATAAATGAGATTACAAAATAATTGAGCAGAAAAAAATGATTACAGGTAAACATAAAAAATGATCAAAAAATAAAAGAGAGAGTACGAAATTTAAATTATAAAGTGAAAAAGAAATGTTAAAAAGAATTTTCTGGAGAAGAACAAGTTGATAAAGCTTCAGAAAAACTTACCAATTAATGAAAAGAAAATATTTATATTAGTTTTGGATAGAGATTAAAAGATTTGAAATCGAAAAAAAAAGTAATAGCATCGTAATAAATAAAGAGACATAGAGAAATTATTTTAAAAGTCTGTTAGGAGACAACCATGAGGCATGTTTCATGAAAAACGAAGCAAAGGGTACAGGAAACAATAGTAAGGTCTAGAAGGACTTTGACAAGAATATATCGATCATTGAATTACAGAAAGTTCTAGAGAAAATGATAAACGGAAGAGCCGCAGGAAACAACAGAATTTTTGGGGGATTTTTAAATATCTGCCCATGATTTCGATGATTGAATTATCAAAGATACCTCATGGGTTGCAGACAGAAAACATTGATTGAAGGGTGAGAAATAGCAAGAATGTGTTTAATTTACAAGGTAGCGAGGGAGTAGGAGGGCGTTAAACTTCAAAACTTCAGGTAAGTGGCCTTATGAAATTTAGAATACAACATATTAGCAACTTTAATCGCTGAGAGAGTAAGCAAATAGGTAGAGTAGTGTTAAATATTAAAGGAAAGTCAGGTTGGCTTCAGAGCAAAAGCAATAACAAGGAACTATACTTTTGTACTAAATAGTTTGATTAGATATTCACTTAATAAAGTTGACGATAAATCATACGCTGTGTTCTAAGTCTTTAAAACAGTATTTAATACGATCGACACAGACAATTTGTAGGTAAAATTAGATATAATAGGGCTAGGTAGAAAAATGTTGAAAATGTTGGACAAAATTTATTAATGCACAAAAAATTGGGTAATTGCGGGGCAGGGGCCAATAAATATATTTAAAACAGTAAACTTAGTAAGGCAAAAGTGCCTCTTGAGCCTGGTACTATTTAGTTTATTTATACAAGATATAGGCGATAAGTAGATAATAATAGTACAGGAGGTGCTACAGTAGCAAAACTAAAAGCCCGCTGTCTTGGGTTAGTTAAAGGCGGTGTGTTATACGCGGAGCATCCTTAAGACACAAAATAAATGCTGAAAGACTTTGATAAATATGCTACAAAAAATAGGCTGATAGTAAACATGAAAAAAACGAAACATCTTATTTTTAGTTATGGAGAAGAAATATAAAAAGATATGATTAAATTTTAAGAAGAGGTATTAAAAGTTGTTAACGAGTATGAATACCTAGTAGTGCAGTTTTCAACTCAAAAATCTTTTCGTAATATGGGCAAAAATTAACAGTCAGGATGTAAAGGGCAGCCAACGTAGTTTCGGAATGAAGCACAAGAGCTACACTAAACAGTTCACATCGAAGATGATTTCCCATGAACTCAATGATAAAATTAGGTTGTTCGTAGTGAAAGGAGACTTGGGGATAAAAAAGGAAAAAGAAGTAGAAAAAATAGAAGCCAGGTTTACAAAAATGGTGTTGGGTTCAAATGCAAACCCACCAGGATATATGTAGGAAATGAATGGACATAAGGAAAAGGGCAGAAAATTACCGTTTGTACATTTTTGTATGGACGAGAACAGATAACCACAAGTATACTTGATGAAATAATTAAGGGGCATGATCAATAAAAATCTGACAAACTGGGGCAAAGAAGTAAAAGTAGGATTCATAAAAGTGGGGGATGAGAAAACGATGGGACGGAAAAAAGGGAACCAAGGCCAATTAACTTAAGAAATAAAAGAGAATTTTACAATAGGTGGAGAGACTTTAAGCAATCAGAAAATAATAGAAGGCAATTGGCAACTCTATCTTCTGTAAATATTATAAAGAAATGAAAGAAAAATGAGACTCAAAAAATTTCCAAATGTTATTGTTTTATAAACGCTATTCAACATTAATTAAAAAAGTTTTTAAAATGACTAAAAAAACGCTTAAATGTTTCTGGAATTATGATTCCATAAATACTGTATGCACGTATATGTCCATCAATATGAAGCTCAAACACCAATAAGAGTCATCTATGACTATTGGATTATAAATAATTATTTGTTAAATTTGTAAACTTATTTCTAGTATTGACTTTATTTGTTTGATTTCTAAGCGAATTTTTATGTGCTTATTTTGTTTGTCTACGTGTGTCCACATGTATGTATTAAATAATAGATTTTTGCATTGGATATTCAGACATAAGATTAGAAATATAAAAATATAGGAGTCGGCATGCGGAGTCATCAGGGGGCGAATATATATATGTATACTAGTGGTATTCCACGTTCCACGTGCCCATCCCCATATTAATAGTTTTTGTCTTATTGTTGAATATATTATTTAATGATGTATTCTTAAATAAATACATAAGTACACACGTAAAGATCCAAAATTAGTATACAAATTTCTCTTGGATATCAAACATTCATATGCAATACATGGAAAATGTTCACGTGTTTATCTAATTTTTATTTCTTATTAAATACTAATAAATTACTCTTATCTATATTAGGGCTCATTATTACTATATATATGTATATTTATTTGATATATATAGAATCATTATTGTTACAGAATAAATCAAGCGCTTTTCCTGCCATTTTCAAAAATTTTTTGAATTAATTTCTTACTTTTCTCATATAATATTACCTGCGATTTCAAAGATCATCGATAGATGATGAGACTTAATTCCACTTACCACTTTTAAAGTTTTAACAGCCCTATAGCCCTTCGTATTTACCTCCAATACAAAATTAGGACTAATCGCTCCCCTTCTCCTACATAAGTTATCTACCCTTCCCAATCTCCTTTCGTATATTCATTATTCATTACAACTCCTACGTTTTAGCACTATTTCAACACTTTTTTGCCTTAACTGTATGGATCTTTATCCTCTGACTTTCTTTGCCTATAAACATTAGTGTCTTTTTCTATTTGTTCCCATTCTATACTATCATCTAAATCGCTAACTATTATGATTCTGTCTCCGCCTTCGACTCCTAGTGCAACAGACTTATGAATGTTCTACTGTCTTATCTTGTTTTAGAAGATAGGACAAGTTGAAACGGTAGATGAAATGTCGTTTAACGTTAAACAAATAGAATACATTGTTTTTCTATGAAATAAATTATTTCGATCAAATATTATGATTTTTTAAATTTTATTGATTTGACGAATTGACTGTGCTTCAAAGTTCATAAAGATCATAGTAGGATGACTATATTCTTTACATTATAGCAAACTTATAATAATGATCTGTAGCGATAAGGAAAATTTTATTAAAAAGAATGGATTTTTAATATTACATATATACGAGATAATAATCAATTCATCACAAATACTTGTAATCTAAATAGAGCGTGTAATAGAAAATCGCCTAATTAATAGAGCAGAAGGTCATTATGGACTTAAAAAGTTATATGAAATTGATTTAGCAGTTCACATATAAATAAAAAAAAAAATTTTTTTATAAGAATGTGACTTTTTGAGGTAGAACCATTACATTTTAAAATATACTTTCGTTTGCAAATAAAAATGAAAAAAAAATGTTTATCAAAGATAAAAGACAAAAAAGTATAGTGAGCAGTAGAGTGGGGACAGAAGGAATTAAGGAAGGTAAACCAACTGTGATTGGGTTAAGAATAATGAATCGTCGGAGATGATGGAGAAGGAGTAAGGAGAGCTGACCCAAATAAGATATAATTAAGAATCATGTAAAAATGAGCGAATAACTACGCATATTTAGGGGAATATAGATCGGATGTTAAAGGGGGCAGTGAGGAGGCGGTGAAGTGAAGCTGAGGAGGAGCGAGGGAGAGCCAAGGGGTAGCAGGAAGAGTAGGGGGGGGGGGGCGAGGGAGGCTGACCCAAAAATAATAAAGTTAAAAATCACGTAAAAATGAACAAATCACTACGTAGCAAATAACCTTCTCTCATGTACTTAAGATGTAAATATACAATGATGTGCAAGGATTAATAATAATTTAAAAAATTCATAGCATTTTTTTTCACCAAAGCATGAAATTTGTAGACTTTGAGGTTAGATTTATTTTTGCATACGCACAAACTTCTTGTGATTTCAGTCAAAGTCTGTATGAAATCAGACATTCTGAGGAATATGCATGAATGTTCGTGAATTTTTTTTATCGTCTCATCTCCAAGCACCAGCGAGTTGAACAAGCCTTTCCATTATAATATCAGCTCAGCCGATCCAGTAATGGGAAGATATATAGAACAGAAGATATTTTTGATAGTACTGTATGATAAAATTTAGTCCAGGCTCTGCAGTGATTCTGAAGGCAAGGAGATATCCTACGAATACCGAGCTGTACGGTAGTTTTTATCCGTACTGTCGCGGTTAAGTAGATGGATTTTTTCGCTCAGTATAAGTGGTGCACAACATGGAGTTGATCGTAAAATCTATATACATGCCGGTTTAGAGTGACTAGGTATGTAACGAGCACGGAAATAACATCTAGGTGATGCACTACTGCAAGTCAACGGAATTTTTGTTTCCATACAATATCAGACTGTCCAGGTATACAGGGATTCGGAGATGACGTCTAGGTGGTACGCTACAGGAAGTTAAAGGTAAAATTAATTTCCATACCAGCTTGGAGTCTTCAGGTATACAGCGACCACAGAGACGAGATCTAAGAGGTGGGCTACAGAAAGTAGTGGGTAAATTAGATATTTTCTTATTACCCTTATAGAGGGTACAGCAACGCCACAGACAATGTGGCGCCTTTTAAGGAATCGACGGTAAAATGTATTTCTATATGATATTAGAGTAGCCAGGTGTACACACCTCGGACACGATCATCAAAGTTAATTACTATGTAGCATGCTACAGGGATTTAGTGATGCTGTTTATTATTTTATCTACTTGACAGGTCTGACGTTTAGTCAGTGCACCATACATAATTAAAAAATTGACTTTCAAGATTCTTTCTGTACTTCCTTTGTGGAAGTAATGTGTAAGTTGTGCATCGCATAATTTTAAGCATTAGACAAATAATTAGTAGTATATTTTATGCTTCCGCATAACATCATAAAAAACTACTGCGAGTATTATTCTACAGTGCATTGGTACAAAAGTTTTTTTTTGCATGGCCCGTACTCAAAGATGGGCATGTATTTGGTATTTGAATAGTTAAATATCGAATTATAAATACTTTTGTGGATTGACAAAATCTTTAAATACAGTATTTATAAATATAGGTATAATTTTATTTTTTCACACAGTATTTAAATACCTGTATTTATAAATCTGTATTTGATTACAGTATTTAATAATGCGCATATTTAGTGCAGGATTTTAGAATACAGTAGTATAAAACACAACGAGTACATCATTTCGTTTTCAATATTTTTGAACATAGATGTAAAATATTCACTCCTAAGAGGTTTTCCCTACAATATACCACCTTTCTAGCGTGAGGCATGCTTCTTAAAGGGATGGAAAAGCAGATTTCGAATTTCGCGCCAGCAGGCTCTGTCGGAAACTGTACTCTTTTTCATTGTTTGTTTAAAAACGGATGAAAAATCGGAAAAATCCAAGATCGCTTGCACTAGATGACATTATTGTTAATGACTACACAAAGTATAAAGTTAATGCGTGAATGGCAAATTGAAAAATTCTTGCTTAGAAAGGTATTTTTTGTTTCGGTGCAAGAATTTTTCAAGTTGTCATTCACATATCTACTCCAAACTTTGTGTAGTAATGAGTAATGATGTTATCTAGTGTGTAAGCGATCTTAGATTTTTTCGATTTTGCATCCGTTTTTAAATAAACACTAAAAAAAGGCTATAGTTACCGACAGAGGCTGATGGCACAAAATTTAAGTTTAAGATCTGCTTTTCTATATCGTTAAGCCTCCAGACATGATTTTGTCTTTGTACAGCAATATTTTCAGCGAACTTGTACTTTTATACCCTAGTCTAGGATACTGTACTGTAAAGTAAAAACTTTTAGGTAGTGCACGACTTAATTAGCAGATTTATCTTACACGTATATCTTTTACAGTTTATCTAATATCTAGTACTTTTATCTAGTAAATTCAAATGCAGTATCTTTAAATACAATATTGGATTTTACATTTGAGTATTAATATGCGTATTTTTCCCATTTCTGCTCTCACCCTAAACACAGACAAAATTTCGAAAACGTTGTCTGAATAATTTTTCAACGTCATATAGAAAGTTGTAATAACGGTCTGAAAATGTATTGAAGCTCTTGTGCAATCCGATGCATTGTGACTGCAAACTACTTTTGAACTCTTTTAAAGTTAATTCATATGTACCACGTGGTCAAAATTGACCTTACCATCTTTACACTAAAAAATATGGTCTGCAGCAGCCACCACATAGTGAGAGCTTACTTACTTCACGCAGTAGAGCGGTTGACGCGGCCCGCCACGTGTAATGCCAATTCACTATCGTAGTGAGATCATTGTTCGACTAGTTGTACGTACTATAGACCACGCGTGATACTGCTTGTGTACCACGCGTGGGAGTTCGTCATGTACACAAGGTCGAGGCTCCTGCTCTTTGCTACGGGCCATCGTTTTTTCAGTGTAGACGGCAACAACTGAACTAGAGATGAGTTATTTTACAATGATTGCACTTTGACTCAGTTACTCAAAGAACTATGGTTAAAAAATTCATTACATCTAAAACTTATCATCTGGTAGAACAATTTTCTACTTTGTATATGGTATTCGGAGTAGCAAAGCTGCGTATATGTAATTGTCAAGCTAAGCAGTAATATCTGTAATTAGTTTTTAGTTTAAACCGGTGTTGCTGTAAAATATCGACAGCTGGTTATTTGTTCAGTATTTTTTCGTACTTCATATTATTATTGATAAGAAATCTTGTGTCTACTTGCAGTTTTTAAGGCTTTAACCTATGACATAATATATTATGTTGGGATCGAATCATAATCCACTATGTGGTGCTATATGCCGTTCTTGAAATCGAATAATTAATATAATTTTCTGTCAAAAAATTTATACTTTCATTCCTACCGGTATTATTTGTTTTGATATCTTTGCAAAGAATAATTTAAACTTTATAGTAATGAACAGTTATATGCGTACTTTATGTCAAAACTATTATTTTACCCAACCAATCTAATATTTTAGATGAAAAATAATACAAGATGTATTTCATTTATACTGCTAAGGAATAATAGTTCCTGTCACTAATGTGCATGACTCCAGGGCGATACTTAGCCCAACGGAGCTTGCAAATCAACTCCCGATCGACCGTTGTGATATCCCTGGCTGGATGCACAGTGGCAAACCATATAATTATTTTCACTGGGGCGCAAGCTTTTAAAAACTCTCGAGGTTATAATAGTAGTTTTCGTCACAAATGTGCATCTCTCCAGGGCGTTGCCTGAGCTCGAGGGCGCTTGCAAAGCAACGCCTGAGGGACTGTACGCACCCCCCTGGTCGAATGCACATAAGTGGTGAACGCTGTCTTTCCTACCGAGGGTGTACTAGGGTTGTACAAGTGCCCGAGGTCAGAAAAAGACTTTTGCTGACTACAATTGTTTGTCCATTTGCTTAGGATTAATAATCAAATTATTTGATCGTTCAGAGAACTATTTTCTTTTAAAACAAATTATTAAAATAATAGAGTATATAACACTTCATTGCTTGCTAAGGGAAGAAGAAATGGAGCAGCTAAACGAAGTTATACATTTTCCGTTGGATCTTCCCTACTTGAAATTTGAAAAGTCTCGAAGTTTCGTCTAATAATTAGTTTCCTAAGTAATTTATTGGCCGTCGTAAGATTTCCTTAATTATTGAGGTTAGCAGATGATTTGCCGATAACACATGAAAGTATCTTGTTCTCTCCATATAGGATAATTAATAGTTGTTCTACTATGACTCTTGTTCATTTTTAGTACTTGAAGACAAATGCATAAATCTCATGCCTTTTTTTCTTTACATATTTTCTAATAATTCGCGAGCATCTATTATTGAATACCAATCAAGCTCACTAGAAACTAAAGTCAGCGTAGCCATCGCTATATCTCTCAAGCTCCTGCTGATATCCAAAAAAATTTGGCGAGATACTTGTGTGCTTATTATTTGCTATTTATTTATAAACAAATTAATTTTTTGGGCTGCAGCCCTTGTTGAGAAAGAATAGTTCTGGTGCCTTGAGACTTAAGACAGCGTAGCTATCAATATATCTTTCAAGCGCGTGCTCGTGTTTTGAAGGATTTGGCGGGATATTTTTTGCTTAATATTTGCTATTTATTTGCAAACAATTCACTTGTTTTGCCATAGCCCTCGCCGGGGAAGAGTGGTCCTGCTAACTTGAGACTTAAGGACAACATGGCCATCGCTATACCTCTAAGAATTTGCTCGTATCCAAAAAAATCTTGTCGAACTTTGTTTTGCTAATTATTTGCTATATTCTTGCTAAAGAATTATTTTTTGTCTGCCACAGCCATTTCCGAGAAAGAATGGTCTCGCTAACTGGAGACTCAAGACTCAAAATAACCTTAGTGACTGCAGTATTTTTGGATTTACAGCATATATTTGAACTAAATGAACGGTATATTTTTTGCCTAATAAATGCTAGTTTATAGCATATGAATAAATATTTTGCCCTAGCCATTGCTTAGAAGCAATGGTTCTTTTGACTTGAAACTAAAGCCATAATCGCTCATCATATTCTTGTATGATTAATCGATTTCATGCAAACATTTCCTCGGAGCAAACTTTAAAAAAAGGCATCTGCCACTAATGCGCATTCAGCCAGGACGATCACTGGGCCCGAGGGCGTT
>JAPYYV010013625.1:0-20487 GCA_030522625.1 Copidosoma aretas
TTAGGACTTAGGACTTAGGGTGCGTTCCTCTTCCAAGGTGGTCGTAGTATTGCGTAACTTTTCTTGCCTCTACTTGAATTTGGACAAACCAATTTGAATATTAAAGGCATCTTAATGCATATTCTAAGCAAGCAGAAGTTTGTCCAGATCGTTATCCAGAAGCCAGAGTAGTTAAGCAGTACCATCCAAGGTGAAAAAACTATGGGTACGTTTTTTTAAGTAGTCGGTCGGTCGGTCGGTCGGTCCGATTCCTAAAGAATGTATATCTATATTCACTATAAATATAGATATGCGTACTAAAGGTCCCTTTTCATGCTAAAGCTACAACGCTTCAACGCTGAAACTCTCGTGTTAGTACTACTAGCGTGACGCTGAAATACTGAATTCACTATATAGTTATAATAATAACACGAGAGTTTCAGCGTTGTAGCGTTGTAGCTTTAGCATGAAAAGGGACCTTTAGGAATCAGACCGACCGACCGACTGACCGACTTCTTAAAAAACGTACCCTAAGTCACTATCTGATAAAAGGGTTTTTGCATTCAGTCAGTTGTTCGACGCTCGTTCGGTTTGATTCCTCAAGCCACTCCCAGATAAGAGCGTTGGAACGCGTGCGACCGCGCTTGCGTGCATCTGGCACACATCGAGAAATTCGATATTAGTCAATATTATTAGTAATATGTATACTAGAAAATTGCGATAATTACCCAACCCAAACCTAGAGTGAGAGTCGATTCTAGTCGACTTGAAACGATTGAAGTCGACTCTAAAAAGTCGACTTTTTTTGGGTATAAGTCGATTTTTGACTAAAGTCAGAGTCGACTTGGCCATCTCTAGTACAAGCACTCTAAAAATTAACCTTTTAAAAAGATTAAATTTTTTTTTTTTTTTTTCTATAGCGGGAAGGAGGAGATATTCTAAAGACACCTCTACGTGCACGCATGTCTACCGTAGAGTTAGTGTCGGATTCACCCTGGCTTATAGTGTAATAACACTACGTGATGCTAATCATCACGGGCGCCTACCGACTAAAACCATCCTCCCCAAGAGAGAGCCTAAGTGTTGAAACAGGAAAGAAGAGATAGATGCAGAGAAATAGTGGGAAGATGAGAAATAACGGTGAAGTTCGATGACCGATCAAGAGACCAAGGGAGGAATGTGGTCGGTACTATACGCATCAAGGCGAAATTTGGAATATTGAGGTGTTAAAGTAGCCTCAAGGGACGTCGGGAGAGAGAGAGAAACACTTCCTGGTCAGGCATCAGATTTATGAGCGAAGAGAATTCACTCATTGATCTTCAGCCCAGCCGCGTCGATAGTTACAGGGCCGACCGTGACTTCTCTGGATGAACTGGCCCAGGTGTTGGCCCCCCCGGAAGAGACTCGCCGGTGACCCATTCACCAGGACGACGGGCTTCTGGCTTCCCTGACGGGGATTGGCTTAGCGCCTACTGCCAGCGGGAACCCACTGATCCGGCGTCAGGGTGCGTCGACGACCCCCCCAAGAAGGGATTGCCCCCCAGGTCCAGGCATCATCAGGAGAAATGGCAGTCAAGTCCGCTAGAATCGGGGAGAATGTGTTTTCGGCGCCAAGGGTACTTTTCCCACCGAAAAAAGTCCGAGAATCGAAATTCCCGAAAATTTTTCGACGAGAATCAAACCCGTTTTTGCCTCGAGTCTGTCAGGCTAGGAAGTAGCACGCTAACCACTAAGCCATCGAGGACCTAAGATTAAAAATGCAATGCTAGTTTAAGTGTTGTACATTATTTTTTTCTAAATTCTCTTCTAAGAAATCAGTGAGATCCACAACAATCCCTTGCCTAGCTTGAACATGCTCAAATACTTGTTGCAGTTCATAAATAATATTACTTTGTTTGAACGTATAATTTTGTAACAATAAATTGATCATATTCAAGCTTAGCAAAGTATTGTTGAGGATCTCACTACTTTTTTTGAAGATGATTCAGGAAAAATTAATTTACAACATTCAAACTGGCATTAAATTTTTTAACCTTTTTAAACGTTAATTTTTATGAGATACAAATAGTAGGAGCAAATTGGATGAGTAAGTGAGACAGAAAATAACTTATTCGAACGGATTCCGTACAGGGTTCTAAATAATTCAATTAAATCTCAATTCAATTACAGTTCAATTAAGAATTAAATTCAATCGTCAATTGAATCATTTCAAACATGATTCAATCAACAATTAAATTCAAGTTCGTTAAAAATGATACTTTATTAAAAATTAAGTGAATTATTGTAATTTGTCTATATCCACTACACATCATGTGGTGTGTGAGATCTTGTGGCATTTTATAAAGCTCTGAAATATCTGTTGGGCGTTACGTGTCTAAGTGAGATCTCGTAGGTATCTTGTGTCCAAGAACTCTTAAAGAGAGAGGAGTCGCTTATTGATAAAAAATTTTTTAATTGATGAAGCCGTCGTCTCGTCAAGCTACGCGTTTTTGTGAAAAGTGGAAAGGCACTTTTTTTTTCTTGAATGTGCCAGGAATCGTGCGGGGGCCAATCGTCCTTGCACTCCCTATAACATTTTATTTTATTCGAAATATTGGATTACATAAGAGAAAAATTTTACTCATCGCAAAAATTAGCATTACACACTTGTACGGTTAAAATGAACAGTCATTTTTCGTTTGATGGCATTTAAAAAAATAAAATTTAATTTTTAATTGAATCATTTCAATAAGGATTCAAATAACAATTAAACTTAATTGTTAATTGAAATGAGATTCAATTCAGAATTAAATTTAATTGTTAATTGTAGTTATTTAATTGAGAAATTAAGAAATTTACAACCCTGATCCCGTATTTCCATAAATTAAATAATACCTAAAAATTATACTTTAATAACCAACTATTTAAATTTCCATTTAGTATTATTATTATGTCATTTTAAAAAGCAACTAAAAACAGAAAGATGGAAAAGACAAAGATTTTAGATGAATTTGTTTTATTAGAAACCGATCCAAGTCTAAAAAGGCGTGAGAAACTTGTTTTTTAGTTATTGAAAATTTCACTCATTCAGTTTCAAATAATTATACAAAAAAAAGTGTTGTAATAAATCAAAGGAATAAAGACTATTACCTAATTCGCTTTTATGAATACATCATGATTCCCGTGAGGATCTATAAAAAAATGTGAAAAAGTATTGTCCTATAAATAGTTTATATTTATGACATTTTCTAGTTCTCTATAATTATTTGTAGCAAATTGTGGATTAATAGAGGTGATCGTATTTCGTTTAAGTTCATGGTTCAAAAGCTCAATAACCTAATCATCTATCATTTAAATAAAAAAAAACTTAAAAGTTCGTTAAGGCCTAAGAAATTTAAACAGTATTTATTCCAGATCAATGTAAGAGTAATTGTCTAAAAAATTCAAGAAATAAAAAAAGTTATTGATGAGCTTTATATCAAACATCATTAAAAACTTTTCATTGTAATCCTTTTTTTTTCTATTATTTACGGGATAAGATTGAATTATCAGTCAGTGTGACGTGACCTGAATAGTTCAAGGCTGAATAATAATACAAAAAATGATTCATGAGAATTATCGTGCTCATACGAAAAAAATTTTCGTAAAGCGACAATTTTCACAATTGTTTTATATAAATTTTAATCTGTAAATTTTTAAAATTATTTGAACAGATATATTTAGTTTTTGGTGCGATGATCTTTCATTCAAAATTCCCTGTGCAACAAAGCGTTGATTTACTGGTAACTGACAGAAAAGTATTAATAATGACGAGGAAAGTCACCACTCAATGCGTACGAGTATTTGTCACAAACGAAATTCAAAAAAATACATGTAAAAAAGCACTGCGTGTATTAGAGATTTTTTTTGTTTTTTATCAAAATAGGTTTACAAGTTTTGTTTAGGTCTAAAAATATGCCCGTGAAAATATGAGCTCATTACAGTGATGTGCATTGCAGTTTTAGATTTTCCATAAAATTAACATAAGAAAAATTATTTGTGCTCCTATTGATTTTTGTATCCAGCTAATGATACGCCAAACAAAAATAGTATTGACATATTTTCGCAGCGAATTGAACACTCTACAAAGAAAGTCATTAGTCGTCATAAGATAAGTCTACGTATTAAATTGTTATCAAAGGCCAAACTTTAATTGACCGTAAATTTAGTCGATTATTGAACCTTACAGTGACACTAACAGTTTCAATAAAAATGTGCCTCAAGTTGTATATTACATTAATTAGATTTTTAAGAGTTTTTAACAAATGTTTTGTTTGCCGCAATGAATAAAATCGAACACTTTGACACAATTTTTAGCGAAGTCAACTCCAAATATATATACATGTGTATATTTATTTGTCATCATAAAATTTGAATCAAAAGTGTGTGCCAGGTAATTTGAATACTTAGGCAGCCTATGTATCTAATAAAATCAAATTATTATAATCATACTTCCCAAAAAAAGATAATCATGATGAAACTTATAAAAAGTGGAATGTTTCCTGATCGCCTAGGGGATCAGTTCATCTTTCCTTCGTAAAAAACCTATGCACTGTAAACAAAGTGTTCTGTACAGATGGACTACTTCGTTTCGAAGGGTACGACGTCCAATATTGTAAAATACCATTGACAATGAAAGATGACTAGCTATTGTAATTTTACTACATCGGACGTGGGTCTTTTTATTTCCCATGCTGGACAAAATAAATTTACTACTTGCATTATAAGATTTTACAAATCTCGCAGTAAAAGTAGTATACTGGTAGAAAAGTGTCTGTAGCATTTTACATTTACAAACAGAGTATTTACTACTTTTATACGGAACATAAATCTTTATAACTTGTCTCAATGTATTGGTAACACCTCATCAATACGGATGAAAGCAGTGTTTGCACCATTTATTGTTTGAATATTGAGTATCTTCCGAGAAAGTGAAAAAAATCCATCATGACCTTTGTACGAGACATTACAAGCAGTGTGGTAAATTTACTATTCTTATTATTCTATTTGTAAGTCCGACTGCGACGTGGGTCTTTTTAACGCCCTATGATCCACACGAGTTCCAAACTGTTCCACGAACACGTGGATGAGGGTAGGTACATTCGTGGCTATGGACAGTGGTGGTCCGTTAGCTCAAAGGAGAATTGAATCTGCAAGCTCCCGGACTGTCGCTGCCAGGGCAAAGTTGTGTCTGAATTGCTCGCGAGAAGCAGGTAAGAAGAGCACAAAAAATGGAAAAGACCGCTAATGGATAGTGGGGTTCTGAAAAATGGTGTGATGGGTTCCGTACTTTCGTGAGATTCACTCGAATTCAGCACAGTTAACGAGTTTATAATATGATGGTTATCAGTGAGCGATTTTTTTTATTTTTTCTATTTTACAATTTACTTTTCAATACCCTGACATATCGCTAAATAATTCTGATTACGCGAGAATTTCTGAGACGACTGTCTTGTTACATAGTTTATGGATAAAATCTGAGGCCACGAAGCAATGTATTGTCTCTAAAATAGGTAACTAGATGAACGAACCCATTGTCTCAGAAGTTTTTTCGAAAAGTTTACTGTCACAAGGAATGATTTTTTAGTATTTTTCCCACCTCGGATCTTTTTGGAACCCTGGTACACCCTCGGTAGAAAAAATAGCATTCGTAACTCGATCTTAAAGGCTTCTTTACGAACCTCGTTACGTCCCTCGCCTACGGCTCGTGCCGTAAATCTCTCGGTTCGCAAATTAAAGTCTTTCCAATCTCGTACGAACTGTTATACTGTTTATAAAAGAGAAGCTAAACATTGTTCCTGAATATGAAAAGGTCCAGGTACTCAGCCCTCGATTAAAATGTCAAGGATATAGTCACAAAATTGCTAAACTTGTATGTCATTCAGCATGATACTAATCAAATCTTCAGTAAATAAATCCCTAACGTTACCAAAATAACATTTCACGAAATCATCGATTTCACATTTCAAATTAAATTTGGTGGTACAAGACGAAGAGAATGAGCCCTGGTATATTTTTTTTGCGCCTGGAGTACAAAGTCAGGTATAATGATCCTTTTCAGGAAAGAGTTAAGTACCACAAATTTTTAAGGATCCCCTCTAACGTACAATTTTTAACAGATTTTGATACATACATGGGACAATTGACGAAACTGCGTGATTTTATGTCTGACTTGATTATTTTCCAAGCCTCTATTCGGAAATGATGTTTCGGTCGGCTCTTAGGTTGGTATCCACCTCCACCTCCTACTTAACTAACTGACCGTGTGTTCGCACATGTGAACGTGGTTAATCAGCTGATTGTCGTTTTCAAGCATGTTTTCACGAATTTTTCCCACTCACATAAGCTGATTAACTATGTTTACATTATGTTCACATGTGCGAGCACACGTCGGTTAGTTAAGTAGAGGTGGGGGTAGGTACCAATATTTGAATTAACCAAATTATCATTTTCGAATAGAGCCTAAATACGTGAAGTGCTTTCTTATGGGGTGATTGCTCAAAAATAAATCTGAATTCAAATGCCACGCGTATCATTGGGCGCAGTGAGCCCCCCGTGTATAAAGGATAGTGAATTTCTATATGGCATTTCGGGGGCTCAGTTCAAGACCCATGGTAATCGAAAATAAACAGGATATAGAAGACTGCACGTGAAACTATTTTGTATAAGTGGTAGGTCATAGTAATGATAATAATACAAAGATATGCAAACTACATCAATTTTTGAAATAAGGGCAGGTCACAAAGATTACATTGTTTATTCCCTTTAACATCTGCATCTAACTTTTTCATCCCAAAACTTCTTAAAAAATAGTTATTGGAATCGAGATTAGAATTCACATCAATCTCTTCGTTGAGATTTTGGCATTTTTAAAGCCATTGAAAGTCTGGATGACATTTAGTTCGAAAATTAAATCCTTTAGTGCTTATTAACTTAGTGTACTAGATCAATGTATAACCTTCCCGGTTAGTCCTCCAAGATGGATGGTTTTACTTGGTATGCTCTTAGACCTATTTCTGTTAGTTCATACATGCAAATATAACATTACCTCTGCGTTGGTATTCGTTAATAAAAATGTTTCTTTCAACAATTTTTTCCCTCCATCAGAACAAAAAAGCACTATTTTGCGGACTTGGAACTTAGTGTATTGAATAATCTGAAAAGTATGGAGTTACTTTCCGTTTTTCTAATTAAATTGACAGAATACTCGGTCCAAACGTATAAGCTTAAATGTTTTAGGATTATACTGTTTTCGTAAAGAATCTGTTCCCTTAAATATTCACGTATCAAAAAGTTTTCAGCTACAATGTGTCAATTGTGAAGAACATGTTATATAACATAATAGTTAAAATAAAGTTCCTTTTGATCATAAGGTTTTGTCGTTAAGTAAAAAAACTGATACAATTATGACAAGTATATTATTTATTTTTTAAACAGTGTTGGATTTACATGTACTTCATGTACTTGATACAAAATAAGTTCAACATAGACAAGATTTCGGGCTTACTTTTGACTGATTAGAAAATATTACATTGCTGAGCAAATTTAATAGTTATTTGATCGATTTCTCGTCGAGTAACTTTGTATTTATTCAAAATAAAGTTTGGTAATAAATACAAAAAATTGCATTTTAAAACGTTTGAGCGTTTCGTATTTTTTTGTACGGTATCATGGATTTGGTTTTTGGTGGAGCCACACTTCTGCATATTTACCAAAGTATCAAAATGACTGTAATAAAATTCAGAATAGCTCAACATGAGTCATATTTAAAAATTGGATGGGAATAAGGTTAAATTGGTAACTCCAGTGATATATAGTTATTAAAGTAAAATAAAATAAAATATAATAATGGATTGAATGTAAGCCATTGTTTAGTGAAGTCGTTAGGTCGACGAAATAACTAAATACTCTGTTTGTCTTATTTTTTCTGTACATGTGGTGGCTGTTTCGTTGAAAAACGATTCAAGTTTTTTTTTCAAATCTCTGAATTGATAAAAATGTTCATTCTATACTACCCCATCGTGTACCTTTATTCTCCATAGAACCTTTCCAAAGTTGCTCGTATGCATGTAGGTGTTTTTTATAAACCTCGTCAATATCATAAGCTATTTTCGATCGAAAATCTCTGATTTCCTTGAATATGATTCTTAGTTCGTCATTGCTCAGTACTCATATGTACCGTTCACACATGTCCAAATCAACTAAAACAAAATGAGTAATAATTTTTTTCTAAGTAAATATAATTGTGTTGTAGTAAAAAAAAAAGATTAGTAAAAAGAGCTAATTCTTCGGATCTTATAGGAATTGCTGGTGTTTATTTTAATGAAAACTGTGACTTGTCAAATTATGGTTGAAAAGAGATGATAAATCGAATCTGCAATAAAAATGAGCTTCATATAAATCACTTATAGGTAACTTGCGTTGTCTGTCCGTCAGTCCATGGCAAGATGAGTGGAATCTGGTCTCTTGTTATTAAAATAAACAAAATTTTGTAGTTTACACTGAATTATGATACGTAATATTTATAAGTTTAAGCATCTCCTTCAATTAACAATTTTCATCATTTACAAATAAAGTATATAGAATGAATTACACTGAATTTTTTTTTTTTTCTATAGTGGGAAGGAGGAGATCTTCTAAAGACGTCTCTACGTGCACACATGTCTACCGTAGAGGTAGTGTCGAATTCACCCTGGCTTATAGTGTAATAACACTACGTGATGCTAAATCATCACGGGCGCCTACCGACTAAAACCATCATCCCCAAGAGAGCCAGCCCGTTTGGCTATTACTCTGATATAGGTGTTGAAACAGGAAAGAAGAGATAGAAGCAGAGAAATAGTGCAATGATGAGAAATTAGCGACGAAGTTCGATGATCGACCAAGAGACCAAGGGAGGAATGTGGTCGGTACTTTAAGCATCATTACGAAGCTCGGAATATCGAGGCGTTAAAACAGCCTAAGGTCGAAGAGAAAAAAACACATTCAGGTTAGGCATCAGACTTGTGAGCGAAGAGAAAACTTTCACTTAAAGGTTCCCCGTTTCCCACCCGTGCGCGTGCCGATAGTTGAAGGACTGATAGCAACTTTACCGGATGAACTGGCCCAGGCGTTGGCTCCCCCGAAAGAGACTCGCTGGCGATCCATCGGCTAAGACGACAGGCTTCTGGCTTCCCTAACGGGAATTGGCTATCGCACGTTGTCAGCGACAACCCACCGACCAAGCATCAGGGCGCGCCGACAACTGCACTTTCCCCAAGAAGGGATTTCAATTCAGATGTATTTTTGAACAATCACCCCATAAAGAAGCTCTCTCTTCACGTATTTAGAAAATAATTAAGCCAGACATAAAATAACGCAGTTTCGTCAATTTTTTCATGTTATGTCAATCGTTTCTGATAACAGATTTACTTTAGAGGTGATCCTTAAAAATTAGAGGTACTTAAAACTTTCCTGAAAAGAGTGATTATACCTGGCTTCATAGTCTAGTCGCAAAAAAAAATATTATGCCAGGGCTTATTCTATTCGTCTTATACCATAAAGTTTGATTTGGAATGTGAAATCGATGATTTCTTGAAATATTATTTTGGTAAGGTTAGGGATTTATTTACTGAAGATTTGATTAGTATCATGCTGAACGACATACTTATATATATAAGTTCAACAAGTTTCTTATTATACCCATGACATTTTCATCATGGAGTACCTGGCCCTATCAGTATTCAGAAACAATTTTGATCTTCTCTTTTTTTAATTACAAATGATTGCAAGTCGTTCGATTTGTATTTCGACAGCATATTCTATGCGTCTAACTTGAACTTATTCCAGTTTGTGTAAGAGGTCGCAAAGGTCGAGTTGCGTCCCGGACGGAGAAAAAGGGTCGAGTTGCGTCCCGGTCATTAAGTATTTTATGCATTCCAGTTTTTCTAGTACACTTGTATGAGCTAAACTATTCTCTTGTACTCGATATTTAGTAGTTGATTTCATATATGTGCGGTGTGTATATATTTATTTTTGCACTGAAACTTGTGAAATTTAATCACTTTTACCTAAATAGTATTAAATCTGTTGTTTTGAATTCGACATGTAGCCGTTAAATTTATATCCATGCTTGTTATTGTGCTGAACCTTGTAAAGTTCAAACACCTGTGGATTTCACTTACACATGTGTATATTTAGAATTGAAATGTTTTTTTGGACTACCGTTTTTATCATCTGACGAAATTAGTGATCGTTTTACTGAAGACCTTATGAGTATTATGCCCGAAAACTCAATAATAATGGTGCAATATCTCGACTCAAGTATATTCAGGAAGTGTCCAAAAAAATTTTACCAGTATAGTTATCAATGTCTTTCAACATGATTCCGTTTAAACATAAATCGGCATTCATTATACTAAAGCACAAATACAGTTTTTTTAAACACGCCAGTATTTATACATATACTGACGGAACTCGACCATCCACGTTAATTACCAGGACGCAACTCGACCATAGAGGTCATTAGCGTTATCTTATCGGACGCAACTCGACCTCAGCCTAAGAGGTAAGCAATGCTAGGTAGAAAATTAATGTTTAAAATTGTTGATTTTTCAAAACGAGAAATCAACAATTTTAAACATTAATTTTCTACCTAGTATGAATATAATAGTAGGCCTAGTGCAAAAATCTGCCATCGCAGTACCAGAGGCAAGAATCCGCTTTCTTTGAATTTGATTGAATAAAATTATGTTCTATTGTAGTTTCTATTCTCAATGCATTCAAGGCTGTATTATATTTTTAAATAAAGTAATCGCATGATATTGATGAAAAACACGCAGTTATATTTGCTTTGAAAGGAAATAGCTGGTTCTGGCCTTCCGTACTGAGATAGCGGGTCCTTGCATTCTTGCGAGGCCTAGTGCAAGAACCCGCTATCTCAGTATCGAAGGCCAGAACCCCCTATTTCCTTGGACAGCAAACATCAGTGCGTGTTTTCCATCAAAAGTGACCTAAGGTGACAAAAAAAAAATTTGTTCTCATTGTTACATCTGGAGAGCCGATTTTATTTTTTTCATTTATTTACATGACCTGGGAGCCAATTCAACCATACATTTTAATGACCCTGAGAGCCAACTCGACCTTTTCGAGCAACGAATTTTGATTTTTTTAAATTGAATTTGAATCGCCGGTAGCCTATGACTGCCGTTTTATAAAACTTTTTAGAGTAGATCAGAGCCTCAGTCAAAGCTATTTTCCAGTGCCAATGAAAAGAAAGTAATCATAATCTTCACCAAATTTTACCCATTTTAATGACATCATTATTTTCTATGTAACTTTTTTCAGGGCAAGAAAAAAATGAGGTGCCACAGGCAAGTATGTAAAACAAAAAACTCTGCACAACAAGGTGGAAAAAAAAACTTAGTAAAAATCGTCTTTGCGGTTGAGCTATAAAACCAGCATATCAATTTTTTCCGAAAAATGGTCAGACACGTGATTCCGGCAAAGAAGGTGAATTGAAAATACTACAGAGTGGTGAAGATAGTATGTTGTTTAAGTTAGTAACTAAATGCATGTAGAGATAACTTTAGCAATCTAGCCCCACACAAAAGACCAGTAGATAATCCTGCAGCAAATATTTACAGAAATGAAAAAAAAGTGGATAATTAAAACCAGCAAAACTAGAGTATTCCTATGGAATCTCGACAAATAACTATGGCATTACAATACAATCATTGTTGTCTAAATGAGAACTGTAAATTTAATTTTAATGTTAGTTTTTAGATTGTTGCTCGTATACTTTTGCAAGCGCTATCAGACACAAAAAATTACCAACATACATAATTTAGCTTTTTCAGAATTATTATACTTGTACTATAAAAAACCCAATTGCCTAGTCATGAAACAACGGTCTATTTTTAAATTCTGAATAAAAATTAGATTGCTGCATTGGATAACATGCAGCACACATCAATATTCATATCAAATAATTCTTTGAACGGCTGTTATCTTCACCAAAATTCTCATATAAAACTACGAGTATGAAGAAACTATTCCAAAGTCTGAAGTACTGTATAGTAGATTACGGACGAGTTCGCAAAGGCTTGTATTTACGAACCGAGAGGTTTACGGCACGAGCCGAAGGCGAGGGCCGTTACGAGGTTCGTAAAGAATTTTGAGGTTAGAAGGCAAAATAGATTTTTTTTTCGCGGCACAAGTAGCAGGCATGTTTACGAAAATGTTGATCTTTTTTACCTTGTGGATAAGTCTAGTTTCCGCTATAGCAAATAAAAGTCCCGAAATAAGATCCTCTAATGAGGTAAGGTAATTATTTTACAAATCATAAACTCAAATTTTTATGCCAATTTATTTAATATCACAGATCAAAAAGGAAGTGCAATCTATACTGGACTCCATTACTCGACTTGAACAATATTTTCACAGAAAGTGCGATGAGTACAATTCTGAAATAACACAGTTTCTTGAACTTCAGGCAGTTAGAAACCACCCATACATGGAAGATCCACGCATCCCGTTGATTTATTCTCTAATAAAAAATGCAACGGATGCACAGTTTGATGTTGATAAAAAATTGGATACAATACTAAACTATGACACAAAAAATAGAAACAACGACGAACTAAAAGTCATATTAGAGGAAATAACGAATTCTCGAGTAATGGTAGGTTATGATATTGAAAAGGTTTTTGATCAATACAGAAATATGTATCAGATACTCTGGAAGAATTCCATGAATGATCGTGGCCTGTCCTGGGGCAATATACCAGAAAGAATCAGATCCAATCAGAAAGTTGAAAGAAAACTTGAACCATGATCAACAACAACATTGACCTCTACGTACAGAGAAATTAATTGAGTCATTTGAGTCAAACAGGGTATTTTGTTATTTTTTTGACATAATGCTCAGACCAAACAATGGATCAAACCCATTCTAATATTTCATATTATTGGACATGTCAGGCGCGCTTCGCGCGATTATTTATACTATTTTTTTATGACAAACGTTTTGATTGATTTTTTCTTTAATTTGCATGGACTGTTTTTAATTCACTTTGATCAGCATGCACAATGCAAGAAAAGAGTCAATTCTTCATCTCCTGCTAATCACATTACGAATAAAAGGCTTCATTCGAAATTATTCTCCTTTTTAAGATAGGATTAACTACATGCCGCCAAAATGATAGATTTATCCTCATTCTAATACGTTCAATAACTATTACTATTGTTAGGCTCTTTTTACTTTTAACGTGGAGAATCGTCATTTTGCTATTTTTCGTTGCCCTCGTTTGAGTTTATTATGAACAGTTTCTTTCCAACACTCAAAATTCCACGTAGTAAAACACATTTGGTGTATCTACTCCCTAGCAAAACTTTATTTTCGATAGTTACAAAGTTAGTCTACGAGAAAGTGATTGCAAGCATGTTACACGTGCTGAGTGATTTCATATTAATCAATTAGTTTAGCACTCTAATATCTCGTCTATGGAACTATTCGAAAGACTTTAAACTTTTTTTGTAACAAGTATATAAAGTACATGTATTTTCAATACAATTAATAAAGTAATTATCCAAATTATAATTGTATTATTCATCTTATTTAACGAAAACAAGCTACTCGCCAAAAAAGAATTTCATTTTCAACTGTCATGTATATATGCTTTACACACGCAGTACCCCAAAAATAGGAGAATGTTTTGAGTGACAGATTTCATGCATGTTTATGTGGTTGTAACAAAATTATTTCTAAATTCCTCTTGAGAAATGGTAAGTAAAAATATTTATTTTGGATTATTGAATTATATGGGGTTCACGACGGTAAATTAAAAAAATATGAAAAAGCCTAATGACGGGTTGAAAATCACTTTAGATCATGATTTGGTAATGTAGCTTTTTGACATGTTTTACCATCTATTTATTAATTCAAAGATATACTAAGATTTCTTGCATATTGTTTTGAAAACTCTCATCAAATAGCTTTGATCTGGCAAGTTTTTTATTTACTTGAGTGGCACTGGATCGCAACGAGAATAAAAATTAAGCAAGTTTACTATGGTTATATTTTTCTGCATATCGCCCATTTTGAAAAGATAGTAGACCGAAGAAAATATGTTGTTGGCATGAAGACAAAATGAAGTCACTCGACTGATACCTTAAAACTAATAAAATTTCTTACACATGAAGATTTAGTATACATGCGTATGCCAAGTTAATTTCCAAGACAAACGAAATGTCAAAGTTATTATGTTTCTCATCGAGTAGGATGGTTTGAAGATAATGAAAGACAATGTTAGTAGGGTATGTAATACATCAAAGTGAAAGAAGTGCCTCTGTGATATAACCAGTACACGGAAATGATTAAAATTTTTGTCACTTTCCTTGATAGTCTCGGACAAAAAAATCGGATATGATGCTGATTATTAAAACACATGCTTCATCTTTTTCAATACCATTAGAAAATGCTAGCTGTTCCCTTTTTTTTGACAAAGACAATTGCATCGGGTGTAAAGTGAAATATTTTAGCTTCGCCGCACATATTTTTTTCTACTTCTTACCTATTTTTCTTCTGCCTTCTACAAGCATTTATTCAACTTGGGTTTCTGTTTGTCGGTTTGTCTGGGACTTATCGTGTAATAGATTTTTCGAACACTTGCCAACATCCTATTACGCTGAAATTTTGCAGTTCTGATGACGATGAACTATACTTAGTATATTTATTACCATAGTAGATTCGACATGGCTGCCACCACAAAATGGTGGACTAGTCACGAGACTACATTTTCTTTATAACCACCTCGACATAGGTATCACATAAAATTGGCCTTTACGAAATTGCGGATTACCTTCTTCCTTACAATTTCCATTTCATGAGCATTGAATGAAAGAGTGTGACAATTAGAACATGTCAGTATAACTATAAAGCAAGAGTTTTTTAGCGGATTCAAAAATTGTATGAAGTAAAAAAACACGAAGAACATAGTTTTGTTTTCTTCCAGACTTGATAACAAGACTTTGTACAAAGTTTTATATGAGCGTGCCCTTGAATTAAGAGGTTCTCATTTTTTTGCTTCAAAATAAAGAGTTTCTGGGAGTTGCTCCAACACATACTTTAAGTAGTTCATTTTTCTTAAAAGTAGCACCACTGAAATTTTTTACAAAGGACTTACTGCCCAACATTATGGATCACCAATTTTTTGTATTCAAGAAATTATACACCAATACACTAGTATTTGATACATTCAATAATAATTTGTTCATTAATATCAGTATTAATAATTTCAGTAAAGTACTAAGAAGTGTAAACTGTCATCTTAAGCTTTTCCTTTACCATTTCTATTCTCGGCCAGTGCATTCCAGTTCTTAACAAAACTACTCTACAATAGCAGAAATAAATAAGATCTCCTTAAAAAATACTTAAGATAACAAGCGTTTTTAACTTCCGCCTTGAAGTTACAAAAGTGAATATTCATATATATATACATACAGTTTGAAGTCCAAGTAATAACGGTACACCAATGCACGCAAATATAGAAAAGCTCTTGGGCTCCAAACTTGCAAAATCCATTGCAACGCGATAATGCCCTAGGTATGTCACACATCAGAGTACATACAAAGTATGTACATAAATACACACATTAGAGCACACCCTTACTTATACTTGAGTCACATATGTGTAACTGTGATAAAAATAAGATAAAAAAAAATTTGAAGAACAACCTTCTAGATTTCAGTAAACTGAGAAGTATAAGATAATTTTCCTACCTCGGGCACTTTTGCAACCCTGGTACACCCTCGGTAGGAAAAACACCGTTCGCTACTCATAGGGAATAGTACACTTCGTACCATGGGAGCAAAGTTCAACTTTGCACCCTCGGAAAGAAAAATGTCGTTCGCACCTCGGGCACAAACATACAAATAGTAGTTTTCGTCACAAATGTGCATCTCTCTAGGGCGGTCCCTGGGCCCAAGGGCGCTTGCGAAGCAACGCCCGAGGGACCGTTGGGACCCCCCTGTTCGGATGCAAATGAGTGGCGAGCGCTGTTTTTCCTACCGAGGGTGTACCAGGGTTGCAAAAGTGCCCGAGGTAGGAAATAGTATATTTCGTATGAGTTCGTAAAGAAGCCTTTACGCACGAGTTTTGAATACTATTTTTCCGTCAGATAACCCGAAATCAAGCGGTGAAAGTGCTATTATGAGGTTAGAAGACGGAAAAGGAATTTTTTATCCCAGTCAATCTTATCTCGGCAATCTATTTAATTACTTTATACAATTTAACTAGAAGCAATCTTTTTTTGAGGCCATCAGAAAGTTAAATAATACAAAAAGTTGTGTATTAGAATTAGAAAATGTTAAATTTGATTTTAATCGTAAATTTTCTTTTGGGTGACGCTGATTATCGTTTATAAAACAGTTGGTACATCTAAGAATACATTTTTGTGACTGAATTTAAAACTTTTTTTTTCTTCAAAATAGTAAACTGTTGGGCAATCACCTATCCAAGCTTTCTCCATAAAATGTTCGAAAATGAAGAGATATTAATAAAGTATGTGTGTACTATTATGGTATGATTAAAAAAAAATATAATATTGAGAAATATGTATGAGAAAGTTTTGTGCCAGTAAATTGGCAGCGGCTTTTATTATTGAGGTACTACCATTCTTTTGTAGAAATTATAATTCGGAGCATGCACGATAATTTAATAATATTTTTTTTTAATATTTTTTAGTTTATGTATATTAGTTTTAGTAAATTTTTTTTAAATGATCGGTAACTTTTTTGAAAAGAAATTAATTTTACAATGTTTCATGTACTATTTCGATAAAAATGTTATAATCTTATTTTCAAAATACTTCAACTTATTAGAGAAAAAAAATAGCTTCTTTTTCCGTTTTGAATATTCCTGATACGTGATTTAATTATTTTTTTTAATAAATGCAAGCAGAAGAACAGTTTTTGAGGAAGTTTTTTGCTAATTTATTGGCAGTGATTTTTAATTGTGGTAGAAAATTTTTTGTAAACCTAATCAAGATGTATTTTATTAAATCCGTCTTTCAAATACTTTGTGAGTGCAGATGAAAGCTTGCCACACATATTCATTCATGATTCATTAACCTTGATTGCACGAATTTGATTTCTATTACGTATTTCTGATGTTTAAAAAGCAGTCGTGCGTGAAAATAATAGATGAAATTGAAACTTTAATGAACAAACCGGTTTATTAAAACATGAGGCATTCATTATGTTTACCATCATAGCTAACGCATGATCGCAACTAATAATGAATTGATTTTCCATCACTGAGATTTTTCGTACATCGAAATTTCATCAAAAGTATAGCTCACCATATTAATTCTACATTTGGCCTTGTGTGAGTGCGCTGGTGGACTAAAACTGCTTTTCTACGTCAAGCGATTCGATACATTCGGGTAATCCAAAGGGCCAACTGCGTATGTTTCTGCTTGCTGTTGTTGTTGTTGTTGTTGTTACTGTTATTGTTCTCTTTGTGTTAGTATTGATTATTTTGGCAGGGAAAAAACAAATTGAAATAAAAGCAGAAAACATATATAAAATGAAGCTTCAATCTAAAATGATGAGTTCTTCAAAAGGGTAAGGTCCTAGATATGTATACTGCACAAATATTCAAGTCAACGTATCCTCAACGAGCAGCTTGCTTTACTGCATGCACTGAATTCACGGCGTTGGATAAAACATAATATTGTATTTAAATAGATAGATTGTGTATTTGTTTGAACAGCAAGATCTCAATAAGTTATCATCAATCATACGTTTCAGAATAATCTATAAGATGTAATTTTTTTTCACCAGATAAATACAAAATATGCCGATGTCTAGTTGCAAATGTATTGATCTATTCTATTTACTAGCTGTGTTTCAAAGTAAACTTTTAACTATTCTCATCGCAACTAGAATTTTGCACGAAAAATTTCTCAATACAAAACCACAAACCAACGTGTGATCGGATCAACACCAGTGATCGGTATAATACAGCAAAATTCGTCTCCGCTACAAATCAAAGGTGTAATAAGCCATCAGAGAAATCATCGTTAAATCATCAATAAACATCTCAATCCAGCAAATGCCGATTGTCCCACTGTCTAACCCAAAACCACAAGCTCCCCGAATAAAAATTCCTAAACCCCACCGAACCAACTCGAGCTCCCGACGGTCGCAACCCTGCACCAGCATCATCAGCCGCACACCCGAACAAAGCCCTGCCTATCGTGGACCGTGATCGAGGCGATATTCCAAGAACCTCCGGCGCCCGAGCAGAGGCCCCCCCGAGGCCGCTGCAACCGCACGCTCGCGCTCACGTCGCGCGCTATAAATAAGCCGAGGCGCCTGCAGTAGGCACACACATCCGCTCCCCAACGACTCGTCGTCAAGCGAGAGCGGCGTGCATCAATCTCGACCCCCCCTCCCCGATCGAGGATTCCAGACAGGCGGCAGCTCCCGCGGGCCGACGCCGAGATATCCGCGACGACGCGACGGCGCCGGCCGGCCGCGAGGCTGCACCCTCCGCGCGCGAGAGTCCCACCCGCGGCTGCTCGTCGAGGCGCCAGCCGCGGCGCGAGTAGATAGGCGCGGTATAATAAGCAGGTACACGCGCGCGGATGGTCATTATATTACTGACCACTCCGTCGCAGAGAGACAGGGCGGCCCGGGAGTTGACGTGCCGGCGCACGCGGCCGCGGTAGTGGCACCGCCTCGCGGCCGGTGTTCTTGACGCGTCGTTGGCGCTGTTGGCTTCGGCGTCGGGCGGTGACGTGGTCGGGGAGCGGGTCTCGATCGTCATCCAGGGCGAGATGAAGTCGTCGCAGAGCTCCAGCTCGACGTGGTGGTCCTGGCCGGCGAACGGCAGCACGAGGTGTACGGTGCTGGTGCTGCTGGAGATGGTTTTTTTTCTTCGTCAGATATTTGTCGGGGCTACTTAAGGTAGTTGTATCCCGAATTGAAATAATGACGAGGTCTTCATGTAGCTTTGCACATAGCTAAAATAATATCGAATAAGTGCTCCACTACATTTTTGTGAGGCTAGGATTCTTAGGAGGCAAAATATCAATGTTCACATTTTTGATACTTTAACATGGATGCTTACGGAGAAATTCCTTTTTCTGTACTTTAATGACGTATCATACGAAATAATGATTAACTTTTCACGATATTTTTTTGTGTACTAAAAAATATCTAATGATCTTATTCAATTTTGCAAAATAACACAAGGTTATTTGTGATATAAGAAATACATTATTAACCGTCGTAAAAACTGCTAAAGGTTATGTTTTCACACAAGTGCGTGAGAGACAGAAGGCATACCACACTGTCGAATCCGAGGTCAAATCTGCTTCTGACTAGCGTAGTAGGGATACAACTACCTTAATACGTTTGAGCGCAAAGTGGCGAGGGATTTTGGTATTTTGGACGGGCGCCCTGGTAGAAATCTAAGCATTTCTGCTGGTCAACTGAGTAGTTCTTGCCGAATTCCAATCTCTAGTTCTTGCTGGTGCATTCACGATAAACCCGGTAAGAACTCGGAAATAAACCGTCAATAGTCTCAAGTGCACACAACCTAAAACTATACGTCGAAAGACACGAACAAAAATAAGTCTATACGTAGGTACAAAAAAATGGGTTTGTAAGGTGACAAAAACATTCCAAATCATGTACACTTGCTCTAGTCATAATATTATTATGTTATTTCAACAAAAGATGCAGTATTCGGCTTGTTTCTGTAGCCTATGTCAGTTGATGAACGAGAGAGTAAGACAGTTAGAGAGGCTGAGTGAGCAGACGGCCGTCTCGCGTTTTGCCGAGCTCTTTGACGAATTTGTTGCCAGCATCATGTAGGGATATATTGTAATAAAAGTATACTTCAGAACCGTCAGATTCAATATGGTGAAGACTGATCGTATGGTCTTTTGGAGCGGGTAAATTCAAAAATGAGTTTTTAAAAAATGAAAAAAAAAGAGTCATTTGAATTTGTTGGTTGAGAGAAAATTTGTTCTAAAAAAGTTATAAATTTAATTTTTTTGAAAAGGCATGAACACTCAATATTTTTAGGTTATGTGTTACTGGTACAGAAAACACAAACTTTCAGCGAGGGTTATATACAAAAAAATAATGTAAAGCTGGTAAATTTATGCAATACACTGCGTCTTTGCTTCTAAGGCACTATCTACCTACGATGTACCAGAGAAAAAATGTGTTATTTAAATTATATGATTTGATTTGAATGTAATTCCATACGTTTGATAGCATATCTAAAGAAGTTTGATATTAATATTGTTTTTTCTTCCACGGATCGCTGTGGTAAAAGTGTCCGGAATTTTTCCGCATTTGAATGAAAACCACCAGCTTCGATATTGAACCCAAAGCTACACTGAGAGACCGATTTATTGATGGTTAACTTATTTTTATGTTACAACTAAAGATGATACGCATATTGGTGGATAAAGTATATTAATTTAATTCTGA
>JAPYYV010013630.1:0-12715 GCA_030522625.1 Copidosoma aretas
ATTTTTTTTTATTATTGTGCGCAGAGAGGGATCTCGCCACCGTTCGCCATTTTATTTATTTCTTTGTACTGTGCTTAATAAAAGGATTAAACAAATACCACGGTTAATCTTCCCTGTGCACGCCCTCGCAACTTACGGAAGGAGCTGAGTATCATCACACTCGAACCAGGAAGAAAAAGTAAGAGCTTAAGTTTATTGCGAAGTGGGTCCGGTAGGCGAGGACGATTTGGAAAATGTCCTGGCTAGAGGGGGAAAATGTGACTAGGTCACTTCTCTACCATGAGGTGAAAGTGTCTTAAGTGGCTTCGTCCTTCTCTTCCTATATTGTGTGATTTTTGTGTGTGTGGAACGCGACGTATGGGGGAGAGAGAGAAAATATAGGTCATGTATGCGCGAGAGACTCGATAGCATCGAACGCACGAGAGCGCGCGCTGCGCGCTAGTATCAGCTCTTCCCTTAGCCGAGACACACACGTCGCAGAGCCGTAGGCAGCCAGCAGAGAGAGGTAGAGAGAGAGAGAGAGAGAAGGAAGAGAGTCAGCAGCTGGAGAGCAGCTAACATCTTCGTCGCCGGCAGCTACACCTCGAAGTTTCTTGGGGGCCTGCTCCGTCACCGTCTACCATCCCCGTGCCCTGTTATCCTCCTCAGCTGCGGCTGCCACGCAGAGTCCAGTAGCCAAAGCGGGTACGAGTAGCAGAGCGCCACGGATGTCAACGAGCCGACTGACTGCAGTCAGGTAGGGTGGAGTGCTGAGGGACAGGGTGTACCGGTCGTGTCCCGCGTCGATCGAGAGTGCAAGAATGAGGGAGATAGCGGGAGTGCGTGTTGACCCCTAGTGTGGGCTACCGGCGTCGTGCGGAAATTCGAGAGAGAAAGACGTGCGAGTGTGGCGACATTTTTTTTGTTGAGTGCATATTGGGTGCGTGTATTCGATAAGCGTTTGAGCGTATCGGTCTGGTTTCGTACGACACTGATTTAGTTCACCTGCGTTTAATTAGTGCTGTTCGACATTTTTTTTTATTTATTGCGGCACGTAATCGTGCGTTTTACCAAAGCAACTTGCTTGTGTAAATGAAGGGCCCATGCTAGTTTGGTGTCGAAAAGTGGCATACATATATATCGTGCGTTAGATCAAGCCTCCGGACGATTTCTCTTTACGAGAGCAGCGCGATCTCGACGCGCCGCCCGCGACGGGATTTCCTCTAGGTAGGAGTGCTCATCGCAGCCAAGCAGAGCACAGACAACCAGTGGTCGAGAGTCGTGGTGTGTGTGTGTGTGTTGATTTTTTTTTCAGTAGGTATTTCCGTAGGTACACGTGCGAGGCATTTGGGACAGCTCGGGGACGCGCCAGCCGCGCCTTAGGCAAGAAATTGCATCGTCACATGATATTACTTGTACCAGGGCACTTAGCACATGATTCGAAAAAACATTTAGTAGATTGCATATGACACACCATACGATCCTAGCAATCATGATAATTTTTGATAGGTTGTTGTGCATCAGCTGTAATTGATTTCAAATTTGCTATATTTATTAGTAATTTTACATTTGCATATATTGGACAGGCAGAAACTGAGTGCGCACAACTTGCTCCTGCTAATACACAATGTTTCGGTCGTAAACTAGCGAATTTCGAAAAACTACATTTTATTGTTGGATAATTGATTTTAAAAGAATCATACAATTTTAAACATTATTTAAAAGTAAGCGCTTCTGCATCTGTGATTTTTTTCCACCCACCTTAACAGATACATAATCTTTGTTGCCTGGCATTATTTGAGTGTAATCATCAGACTGATAGAGGGTAGTTATGTTGTTGATAGTATCTACTTCTAATGATGGATGGCTTTTAGGGTTTGGATCGCTTCATATGCCTTTCTCTTTGGCAATATTTTTGGCAATAGATATCATGAGGCGAGTAGCGGTAGGAAAATTGAGCTGATCTTTTAAGACCAGCGTTTGAGAATGGTTAAAATTTTAATTTTATAAGTACGGTCTTGTGTGGTACTAAAACTGTCTTGTAAAGTGCTTATAATTGTTGTGTCATCATCATCATCAGCAGCAGCATCTGGACCATCGTCAGTTAAATTGAAGACTTTTTCCTTAATTACTTCTGTAGTTTTGTTTGCTTTTTCCTCAGAATATCTTTTTTTTTTGCGTCACGAAGTTTCTCCACTACCAATTTGAACATCTGATTCTTCCTTAGCTGATCCATCTTCATTTTCTGGCTATAAAAGAAAACGCCTAATTAGCGATATTAACGAAATATTGGTAATTTATTTACTAAATATATTCACTATAAGTAAGGAGTTTACTGGCTAAAGAAATCAAGGGAGCGGAACGCTGCTGTTAGCTATTTTATGCTAAAAAATCGTGTATTTAGTGGAATGAAGTCAAACACTTAATATGATATAGTTACGTACCATTTCAACTTGATCATTATTGCACTCAGCATCATTCTCTTCTTTGCTGTTCTTGATGCGCTGACGACAGGTATCACAAAGTCTTTGTTATAATATCTCCGTAGTTAATGGCATATTTAATGCACGCAGAAAATTTTCATTCACTTTTGTCAATATTACTTTTCTGCTTTTGAATGACTAATTAACTTAAATGAATTAAAACATGAGTTATTACGAATGATTGTGCCTTGAAATGTATGTAAGATTTTTTTAGGCATCGTCATGATTATCGTCAGCACTTTACCAATAAGGTCACTAGCTTAGATACACAGGGCCAAACTTACGAGCGGATGAATTTTAAATGAACACTCGCGGGCGTAGCAAAGAACGCTTAGGCAGATACTTGGCTCTATTCGGCTATCTGTTTAATTATACGTGACTATAATTGGACTAGAATGATATGTATAATTGGCAATAATTGTATTTGAACAGGCAACTTACGATAAAGTTCGCCATGACTAATGCGAAAGTTAGATAAAATTTATCTATTAATAACAACAAGCAGCCAGATGAACACAAAATATCTAGTAATGATTTTCAATAAGACTGTCTGTTTATTAAAATCTATTTAAAAGTGATTAATATAAAAAGCTATATGTATTATGTAGAACCCGCGCACCGATAAGATGTGCCGCACTACATAAATTAATTTATTTCCAATAGTAATAATTAATTCTCTAAGAAAAAAAAGTAGTTTTTGATAGGAGATTTTACGTGAAATACAATAGTTGTACTAAGAACTCGCTACGAGGGGGAGGGGTGGGGGCAATTATTAAAAATTAATTCAAACAATTCAATTGTTAATGAAAATCTCAATTGTTAATAATTTTTTTTTAAAGTATTGTTGTCTCAAAGCCTATTCTCTTACCTTTAAATTAAAAAAATACAGTCTGTAGCTTAAATAGTATCGGAGTTATGAATGTTTGAAAATTCCTCCTACAGCCAAAATCACTGAATATGCAGAATTTTAATCCTTTCTAGCGTCCAAAATATTGTGAAAAAAACAAAAAAAAATTCGTGTCTCTTTTGTTCAATATAGAGCCTGTAAGAAAAGTTTTAGTAAAATTAAAAATATGTTGGTGAATTTTTGTCAAAATCTGTTCGGTTTGTAAAAGTACGTCCCATATACGTACAAACATAGATAACCAAAGCGATCTCAAGAAAATTTGCTAAAAGTTCGAACAAATAGTCAATATATGAAATAAGTTTACTTATTTATGAATTAATTGGTAATAATTTAATACTGACAATGACTCTAATTGGTATTAAAGGTTAATATTGATTCATATATATATTTATACAATATTTATGCGATCACTATTATTACAGAAATAGTTATGAGCCTTTGTTTGTTATTTTTGGTCATCTTAGAATAAATTATGTACATACATTTATAATCATATATCATTTTAAAATTCGTTCTTAGTATTTATAAATGTGAATTTTTTATTTTATCATTTTATCATTTCTTATATAGATTTTTATATACTTCCACATTTTCTTTATTTGTTTCATAACTATTAAAAATTCTTATCCTCTTGCATTAGTACAAATATTATTTTTAATTGACTAACTTATGTTATTGGTTAAACATACAACAGCGTATCCGAATTTTTTTTACATTTACATAATATCATAATTTATAACGCTTAATATATTTATGAACATCCAATCTTTACTGTTGTGCCTTATTTACCTACATAAATATCTTATATTTTCACATGAATCATCTTCCTCCTGAATATCTCTCCATTATCTTTAAATCATATATTTCTGATTGATATTATTATTTTATTTGTTGTTTTTTTTCCTCTTTACATACTTTTTTTCTATCATCGCAGATTCTACAGTCTATCACTTAAAACTACTAAACTTACCTATATCTTTTTATTTTTGATTTATTTTTCTCTTTGCTTTTTTCTTTTTTTTTTTACATTCTACGGAAGATAGAGTTATCAATAACCATATAGTTTTTTGTATTTTCTGATCGACGAAAGTCTTCCTTTCCTTTGTAAAATTATCTTTGATTTGTCAAGTTAATTTTCCTTCGTTGCTTTTTTATAAATCCTATCGTTTTCTAATCTTCTACTTTTTCTCATACAACTTTGTTGCCTATTTTGTATGATTTATATTGATCAAGTCCGTTAATTCTTCGATTGGGCATAAACAAGGCCACTTGCTCTTGTACATTTTTGTTGTGTACAAAAAAGAAATTTATTCCTTTTTCTTATGCCTACTTCTAGGCTAACCCTTTCCACCTCCATTTTTCATGTATATCATGATGTATTTGCATTTAAACCTAGCTTGACATTTGTAAATATGAATCTATTTTTTCCTCTTTTTTTTCCTTTTTTATTTCCAAATCCATGCCTACCGCAACTCCAGCTTTCGTAAATATACTTTTATCTTTGCATCTAAACTTAACTTCATATTTTGAATCTGCCCTCTATTATTTCTGCATATTTTTATTTTGTTTCATATGCAAGTCTTAGCAATGAATGTGCAATATAATCTAATCATTCAGTCCGTGAAAAATAATATTTTCTAGAACTTTCTACGTTATAGAGCTGGCGGATGCGACAAATTTAGTGACCCACTTTTTACAGTCTGCCACTCTGGGGAAATGTAAGTCATGTCCAAATCAGTGACATAACGCAAAAAAATCAACTTTTAAACGTGTACAAGTACATTGAAGTCACTTCTAAGACTGTACAAAAAAAAGGTCCTTTCTGACCTACGTTTTACAGTATGCAAATAGTACTGATCATTGCAAATACAAAAAAAATCCATCGGAAGCAAAATTAGTAGTTTTCGTACGAGTTTGAACAGTCTTTATTTGCGAACCGAGAGGTTTGCGGTCCAAACCAAATGCGAGGTCCGTAACGAGGTTCGTAAGGGAGACTTTTTGATCAAGTATCGGAAAACTGCTTTTTTGCCCGAGAGAGTACAAGCCTTTTAAAAACGCCCGAGGTCGGAAATAGTATATTTTTTACCTGGGGCGCAAAGTACAAAATGCGCGCCTGGAGGGCGTGGTCTTCGTATCTTTTTGCCTACGGTGAGAACGACATTTTTTGCACCGAGGGCACAGAGTGCGCCCATGAGCCGAAAACCGCACTTTCGGCCCTCGGTATGAAATAGTAGTTTTCCTACGAGTTTGAAAACTCTTTGTTTGCGACCTGATCCAAAGGCAAAGTCCGTAACGAGGTTCGTAAATGAGACATTTGAACGAGTAACGGAAAGATATTTTTCCTCGTTTTCGTCGGATTATCATTTGATGATACCATTCAATTTCCTTACTATGTGGAATGTAAATGTCTGAGATTAAGGCGGCAGGCTCGGGAGATTAAATAAACGCTACACCAATATACCGATCAGTTGCCAGCAGTGCCCCGTCCCTCTCTCTAGGTTCGCTAGGAGAGCGTTGTTCAGTTACACACGCTTACCTCTAAAACTTTCTGTACTGTTTTACATTCTCTTAAAATCCGGGTATCAGGAGCCATGGCTTCGGAAGAACTCGTGCAGCTTAAATGTTTTGTTTGTAACGAAAGTACCCGTAAACTTAAGAGATTCACCATCGAAACTCCGGAAAAGTGTAAGGCATCTCTTGAGATAAGAAAATCAGCGAAGTTGCAATATGACAACATAATCTTGCCGGAAATTACGGATACTGGCGGCGGATACCGCACTAGGCCCCCCACGTACGGACTCCCATGTGGGTGGGATTCAATGCCAAAATAGTACCTTATGACGGACGAAAGCAGCGCGTTTCCTACCTCACGCCAATAAATAGATCCCCGACCGACTGCGGCGTTGTTATCGAAGTCATGAGGCGGGCGATACAAGTAGCTGATGAGTGCAACGAACTGTATGCCCAGGTTACGTTTGACCTGGCTATTGCCAAGATTGCGATGTCGATCAAGAGTACGGAAAAAGAAGAGTTTGCAAAATTGTTTATTCACCTTGGGGGTTTTCACATCGAAATGTCTTTTTCCAAGCCTATAGGTACTTTTATTGACGGCTGCGGCCTAACAACCATTGCCGATATATAAATGTATCATCTCTCAAAGAAACGCTTGGGACATCTGTGTGCACTGCTCTCCCAGCGTTTCATGGACTAACGGGGTGTGATTATAATCCAAGTTTTTTTAAGAAAGGTAAAAGCAAGCCCTTGCAAATTTTACTGTCTAATGACGATTACCAGCGTGCCTTTCAAGATTTCTCAAATCCTAATACTGTCACGTCGGATATGGAAAAAATCGAGGAGTTCGTCGTAATGATGTACGCAACGCAAAAAAATCGATTGAAGAATGTGTCAAGCGTACGTACAGTTTTATTAATGAGAATCCGTTCAATATATAGTGTAACGTGAAGGAAGTACTTCTTTATTTGTGTTTAAGGTGGATGAGGCTCGTCTTCTACTGTTCACGGAAAGCTACACAGTATTGGAGGATACTGAAGCGCTTAAGCGTCGAGATATAAGCTTTGACGCCTCAACCATTCCACCGTGCAAAAGAGAGCTGCACCAGCAAATACGTCGTGCAGCGTGCATAGGAATTATGAGGAAGAATGCACATGAAAATGTCCCAACCAAATTGTCACCTTTATATTGGGGGTGGCTGCTGACTCACGATGGCGACTATGCATTTCATTGGTTTGATGGGCCGGAAACACCACTTGAAATCGGAGATATTGTCGAGGAACCTATATTCGCTGCGGGTGGTATGTTACGGTTAAATTTTGTTAAATGCATTTTTATAATAATTGGTATCTAACTATACAATAGTTAATTTGTATTCTTGCAGACGACGATGACAAGGTTGTAGTTGCAGATGATACGTTCGAAGAGGAAAACATCATGAGCGACGACGACATTAGTCTTAAAGATGCTGACGGTAAAAACCTCGTCAACGACGAATACCTGCAAGACAGCGAGGAAGAAGAAGATGGCGATATTTCCCCACAAACGACCGAGCCTCATGACGACGATTAGTTGTATAAACGAGTTATAATTATTTATATATTGTAGGAAAATATTTTTTTGAATGTATTTTTGATAAAATCCTTTTTTGATTACATATTTGATGCTACAATAGTTTATCTTATTTGCTGCACTCTTCAGGCATGCGCTGTGACGTAAACGTTTCAATCTGAGTAAGATAAGTTGAAAAAAGTTTTTTTTTTTGCATTTTTATAATTTAATACGATGAACGTACACCTCTTGGAATCGTCTACAATTTCGTATTATGTCCTCTAAACAAGTAAGTAATCAGAAAAAAAATTTGCATACTGAAAAACGTGGATCAAAACAAATTTTTTCTTTTTCAACTTTAAAATTTCCATAAAAAAAGAAGTTCTTATTTGAATCGTCTGCAAATTTTTATTAAGTCAGCAATACATATCAGCTTCCGGTTAAAAAAATTGCATACTGAAAAGCATGGGTCAAAAATGGTTTGGTTTTTTTGCACAGTGAACAGCGTATGCAAGCTTTGCGAACATCGACAATTCGTAAGCAAACATTAGTAGACACCATAGTTAATTAAATCAGTTAAAGTGGAAAATTGCATACTGTAAAAAACGGGTCAAACTCGGTGTAATAATTTGCAAAGATCAAAATTTCGCAAAAATATAAGTACGCTTGCAAATAGTATGCAATTTGCATATTTGTCATTGGCGTCGTAAACACATTCAAAACTGAGAGTTGCATACTGTAAAAGATGGGTTAACGCATTAACGATTATGTAACAATTTACAACGATTGTCCGCAAAAGTTGTATCCGTGGAAAAGGTATGCAAATTGCTTCCGATGGATTTTTTTTGTATTTCCAATGATCAGTACTATTTGCATACTGTAAAACGTAGGTCAGAAAGGACCTTTTTTTTTGTACAGTCTTAAAAGTGACTTCAATGTACTTGTACACGTTTGAAAGTTGATTTTTTTGCGTTATATCACTGATTCGGACATGACTTACATCTCCCCAGAGTGGCAGACTGTAAAACGTGGGTCACTAAATTTGTCGCCTCCGCCAGGTCTATAGCTCTATTAGCTTTTTTGCTCAAGCCTAAAACTGGTTTGACTGACCATTGCACCCTACCTGTGATTTTTTCTGTGTTTTACGATAACTTTTTGTTAAGAACCAAACTCCTAGATCCATCAGTCCATGTCCTCGTTTAAAACTTCCAATGCCTCTGATTCAAATTGAAACAGATCGGTTTTTATCCTTTTACATTCCTAAAAATAAACATTTTTTTTTGAGGTGACGTCAAGTAAATTTTTTGTGCTATATTTATCAAAGTCTTTCTGCAAGGTTTTTTTGTCTTTAAATTGCTGGGCACCTAAGACGATGTCATCAGATGATTTATGACAGTAAATTTTGAGTTTGCTTATTGTAACACCTTCTGTATTATTTTACATCCACTTATCGTTTATAGTCTCTATAAATAAGCTTAGAATTACCAAGCTATATGGGCACCTTTTCTCTACCCCCCCCCCCTCCCCTTTTTTTAAGTAAATTCGTTTGCCCCTGATCGTAATTACCTGTTTCATTGTACACTTTTAGATTTTTTTTTACAGTTTTTTCATTTTTATACTTATCTCTCTCATGTATAATTTGACCCGGAATATTTCTGTATAGATGTTAGTAAATTCTGTTTTTATGTCCACGAAAACAGCATATAAGTTATTAATTTATAAATATAGTTTTACACAAAGAATATTTTTTATGGGTTAATGATAAAATTGAATTGCACGTAAGTATTGGAGACTTGTGTATGACACCCCCCTGACTTTCCGTTCCTCAGCCCTCTAAACCAAACTCCCAAACCTCCTTAAGGAGGTTCGGGAGTAATAATAAAATGCAGAGATCACAATGATATTGATTTTTCTAGATAGTCTGAAATACGTAGAGCTTATATGAATTTTTCCAATATTTGTTATAGGTCATTTTAAAAAAAATGATACAAATGAAAATAAGTGTGATAACATAGGCTCTTATCGAACGTAATCTCAATTTGTCGCTTACATGGACAAATATTATCGAAAAACGCAAAAATATTTGAAAAAACCGCACCTACGTAAGAAGTATTGTTTTGAGATTCAGTGAGTAAAATTTTAAGTCATGTTATAGTGCATTTCAAAAAATGCCAAATCTAAATGTAAGCAAAACATTGAGTTCGTTAGGTGCAAAAGGGGGTGCGCCGTAAAGGGGGCCAAGCTGTGCGGGCCGGGGGGACTCCTCGTTCCTCGCCTTGCTGAATGATACTCCCGAAACTCCTTAAACCGTCTGATCATTGAAAATCCTTACTACATATTTTACAAATTGCTATTTTATGTTCATCTATATGAATAAATATATGTTTATTTAAATATGTCGATCTTTTAAATTTTTTTTACATTTGACACAATTGAATAATTTTTCCTTACTATGCTCTTTAAAAAATGAGATTTTTCTGAAGTTTTATGTTATACTGTCTATATCTTTGTCTATAACATTATTTTATAAATTGAAATTACAATAAGTATAAGCATTAAAAAAAATTCGAAAAGAATACCTGTAAAAAAATAATAAATTACTCTAATATAATAAAATTTAAGTATGTAATAAATTTTTCAAATTTTTTTTGAAAATTCTGCAATACATCAAGTAAAAGATTTTTGTTCATAATGAACAACATTGGAATTTACGCAGATAAAATATTTCAAACAGTAGGGAGTCTCTTTAGCTGACAAAAAAATCATAATCCCACTGGAAATTATAAAATATTTTCCAACAGAATGGTGGTAATTATATAAAATGTGTTATAAGTGCTTAAAAAATTTAAAGAGCATTAATGCATTCAATTAAAAGAATTATTGTACTATTCATTGTATATTTCATTAATATAAGTTTATAGATCAATTTATATTAATGAAATAAAGAGGCGATGAAATTTATTCAAATGTCCAATTATATTTAATATGTTCGTTATAGCTTTTATATTTGTTCTATGAGTATTCAAAGTAATATTAATTGAAAAAACAAGCCACTAAGTTAACCAAAAAAAAGGTATCATATCTGTTCTATATAAATGCACTCGGTACTATGTACTAAGTTGAGGTTGATTATTTGGTATCTAAAATCACAATCCAGCACGTCTGTGGATCTGTCAGAAGTCCTAGCATAAGCAATCATTTTTTTTAATTTTCTATCATTTTTTAAATTAAAAATTTATTAAAAAAATAATTTCCAATACAGCTTAAAAAAAAAATAAAATATTTATAATTTCAAAAAATCACAATATATTGCAATAATCACTTTTTATACTGGAGAATGAAGCATTTATAAGCTTCTTCAATAAATAAGAGTTAAATTGAGTATTATTATAAGAAATTTGATGTATTCATATGATAATTATTCAAATAATTTATCTCATAAATATAAATATTTGGAAAATTGGCAATCAGAGCGTGCAGGTATACTTCGCCTATAGGCGATTATACATATTGAATAAATATCACAAAAAAAATAGGACAGGTGACGTAATGTAATTACACAGGTAGTAGAGGAACTAAAAATGATAGAATCTATAAGCTACAAATTATTAGAAATCGATAAACACGATTTGACAATAATTAAGCAATAAATATGGAATATAGATACATTTATAGAATAAAAAAAAAGGAGAGAGTAAATATAGAATTAAAGACTAACGCAAAATACATAAATCGAATAATTAGCTAAAAATTAACATTTTATTTTTTTTTGTTCACTTTCAGTATATTTTTTGAACCATATCTATCTAAGTATTTCTGCATATGCTTTGTGTCTTGAAAATGCTTGGCATCTAAAACAACGTCATTAGATAATTTGAGACAGTTAATTTTGAGTTTGCCTACTGTTACACCTCCTGTATTATTGTAGATCCACCTATCACTTATTTTTTAGATGTATAAAGTCAAAATCACCAGGCTTTATGGGCACCCTTACCTTTTGTCTTTCTCCGTTTTGAATAAATTTGCTAGCCTCTGGCCGTAATTAACTGTTTTTTTGTATATTTTTAGATCCTTTTAAACATTTTTGTCATCTTTATACAAGTTGTCTCTTAAATTTCTTTTGACCCGGATAATTTCTCTATTAATGTTATCAAATTCTCTTTTAAAGTCTACAAACACAACATATAATTTACTGACGACTTACTTTAGTTTTCTTTCAATCAAATTATTTAGTACAAAAAAATTGTATCTTGTTTCTTTTGTTTTGATAGCAGCCTAGCTCTCTTTTATTATTTTTTACTTCTCTACCGATTTTTCTAATTTTCAGCGATTATAATTTCTTTAATCTTGTATGTTACATTCAAAAAGCCACTTCTCTATAGTTTTAAAGTACTTCTACTTCTTTCTTGCCTTGTGAATTTGATGGATTCATGCTATTGCCCACGCTTCGATAGTATGTTTGTTAGTCTATAAGCTATGAAGTATGGTTGTCAAATTAATCACCCTAATTATCTACCGATTTTTGAAACATTTTTCCATGACTCTGTCTTTTCTGTTTTTATTGTTCCCAAGACGTTCTTTTGTTCTGTGGTGGATATATCCTTGTAAAAATCTTTCTAGACTTTGCTCTTAATCGATATACACCTTTTTTTGTTTCTGCATGACATGTATCATTGTTGTCTCTTGAAAATTGTTTTGAATTTTTTTTTATGCCTCCATCCTTGTTACGATCCCTCTTTTTTTTTCGGTCTCAATTTTTTAATAGCTTTCCAAAACTCATTTTAATTTCGCATTCTGCTACTTTGCTTAGTTTTCTTAGGCTTCTTTAATATTTTTATCTCTTATTTTTCCATTTATTTTTTTTACGGTATTTTCTAATACTATTTGTTCTCTCTTTTTTTTTTTAGTATTATGTGATCTTACTTATAAGCCATGTTTTCTGCTCAGTTATTGTGAAATTCTGTTTCAAAATTTGCAATGATTTGCCTTTGTAGATCTTATCATTTTTAGTTCCTTTGCTACTTGTGTAATCACATTACGTAACCTGTCCTATTTTTGTGAATATTCGACCATCGGCATGCTCTGCTAGCCAACCTTCTAATTATATATTTGTAAAATGAATGATATAATTAATTATTATCATACACATATATAAAATTTCTTATAAGATTAGCAATTCTTCTCTTATCAATTCTAGAAGCTGAAAAAAGCTTCATATTTTAATTAAATAAATGATGATTAAAATACATTTTAGCTGTTTTTATTTATAGATATTTTTATTTTT
>JAPYYV010013634.1:0-13740 GCA_030522625.1 Copidosoma aretas
TTTTATAGATCCTTATCGTTTATTACCTTGCACTAAGGGCCAAAAATTCTCAATTTTCATGTTAACTTGTGGTGTTTTTGGAGGTTATGTAAAAATGATGAAGTTAAGTAACAACTCAGAGTCAGCATGCTTACTCATAATAATTCTGAGATATGTTGCTAACTATAACTACTACTGTTCAATAGACAAATTGAAATAGATCCTAATTTTTTTTTCCCTTTTTGGTAACGATTTGGGGTTTTTTGAGGTTATAAATTTTTTGCAATGTCGTAAATGCTACTTAAACAGTAATTGGGGTGCATTTACTGAAAAAATATAGTGGTCAGTTTATGAATCCTAATTCTGTATTGCTTTGCAGTAAGAGCCTAGAATTTGCGATTTTTATGTTTACTTCTGATGTCTTTTGAGGTTAGGTGAAAATTGTGGCATGATAGAGCAATTTGGACACCAGATTCGGACTCAGCACCTTATAATACATAAGGTATGCATATTTGCTTCCTGGTACCCTGATTTTTTTTTTTTTTTAAATTTGCAATTTTTACGTTTATTTTTGGTGTTTTTTGAGGTTAGAAAACAATTCTGACGTACTGGAGTGATTTGGACACCGGAATCAGATTCAGCACCTCGAAATACATACGGTAAGTATATTCGCTTATAGGTACACTGACTTTTTTTGTGGTCCTGTGTAATTTATTTTTCTTTCCTTTACTATGTTGAGTTATATTTATTATTTTTTTTCAACAGTTACATATTGCTATTTATGCTTTTCTTTGAAATTAATTTAAATTAGTGGATAAATTATTCATTAATAAATATCTTATTTTTCTAAGTTAATTTGATATCTGGATTTATTTGAGTTAATTTTAATTTATTCGTATGAAATATTTATGTGCGATTTACCTTTCTTTCACTGTTATCTTTTTATCAGAGGTATTACTATTCGTCACATATTTTATAGTTCCCTTTAGTAAAACAAAGTTGGTTATATTCAGACGGAGTAGTAGAACATTCTATAGAAACACATGATTTCTTTTTGGCAAATATGGAGGTTTCTTGACCTTAAATACAATCGGATCTAATCCCTCTGTTGTGAAAATCATGTGCTATCCAGCAAACCTAGTATGTTTACATCATGATCAAAAGTATGATACACCTATATAATAAATGTAATACGCGGGAAATAGTGCAAATCATATTTTATATGAAAATAACATTGTCCGTGATTGGGACTCCTTAGCTAGTTCCATTTTAGTTACAGATTTCTGGATTAGAACGTAATCTTGGTATGCAAACACTTGATTTTCTTTTCACCATTTACATGAGTCAGTTGATCTGTATGATTCTAGTAATAAGATATGATTTTACTATGTACGTTGTCCCGAAACAGAATAGACTACTCTGCTTACATTCAGAATTACTGAATAAACTATTTATTAATAAACAGTTTGAGAGGGAAATTCTATTTGGTTCTTTGGTCTTAGGTGCTTTGGTTTTATTTTATTTGGATTCCGTATTTAGCTGAATTTTACGGGTCTTTCAGTATAGGTTTCATCAGCGTTATAACTAACGTTGACGTTTTTTATTTTCTGCTTTAGAACAGCCAACTTTGTTATTTTGACGTACTAGTAGAAAATTGTATCATAACAAATATTTTTTTTTTCACAAATATAAAGCTCAGTTGTCATGGAATCTAATTTTTTTTTCTACGCTGTCAAAAGCATGTGCTATTCAGCCAACCTTGTCTATTTACATCATAATTAAAAGTATAATACACCTTCACGGTAAGTATAATACACAGAATTATATTGCTTATCATATTTTGCAACAAAAAGACATGGTAGTTATTGGGAGATCTTAGCTAATCACTGTTTAGATATAGTTTGCTAGATTTCAGCACAATTATGGTTTGCAAACGCCCCTTTTTTTTGCACCATCTGCATGAATCGGTTGCTCTGCCCCATTCCTGTAATAGTTTCTTACTGTTGCATGTACTTTATTCTGAAATAGAATAAAATATTCTGTTTATACTAATAATTAGTGAATAAATAATCTATTAATAAACACTGTAAGTGTGCGAGTCTATTTGGTTATTTGGTTGTAGGTACTTGAGTTGTATTTAGGGATTGCAATCCGGAAAACCGGATCCGGCGTCATTATACACTTACTGGATCCGGTACCAATATTCCAGATCTGGTATCGGACCCGGCGATTGCATAATTTTGCAAAATAACCATGCCATTGAATGTGTGAGGCACGGTAGTAGTTGCATGTGCGAGTCGTTTGATGCTGAGCTGCACCATGCCCCACCTAACGCTTGTTCTGTCCGCGACGGATTGATTACATAGCTACGTGCTCAGTTCGATTTGTTAATCGGTCGAGCTAACAGCTTTTTTTGTGTTGTGTTGAGTGTAGCTGTTTCGTCAAATGTAAATAAATACTTGTGTTAGGCTGTATAAGTAAGATGTCTACGAAATAAAATTCAACCGTGTCTCCGCCAACGTAATGAAATAATGAAGTTTTAATTACTTATGACAAGTAATAATCTGTATTTAACCGACCAGAAAATAAGTTAAAATTTGTATTTGGTTACAGGTACGTGCTTGATATTCATTGACACTAATTTGTAGCCTACAAGTATTACAATGTGTCACTTTCTAAACCAAACCAAAAAGGGAAGACCTGTAGTGCTGACAGTGAAATAACCGTATGGAATCACTTAAAAAAAAAATCAATCGGAAAAGTCTGTAGTGAAATGCACATTGTGCTCGAACACGTTAAAATAAGTAAAGGTTCTTATAAAGGTCTAAAAACACAATTGAAAACAGAGCATTGCATTGATTTAAGTTCTGAAAGTAGCAAACTTAAACTTTCTAACTCTGATACATCTCCTAAACCTTCCACATCTAAAACTATGTCAGCTGATATCAATTCTAAGGAAGATATTACACCCAAGAAAAAGTCTAAAACAATTGACAATTATTTTAAGAAGGAAAACTCGATGCAAAATATGGTCTCCAGAATGGTCTGTACGGATGGTGTACCCCTAAGTTTATTTTGCACATCGCCAGACTTCAGATATTTGTTTTCGAAAAGTGGTTTTCAACTTCCTAATTCACCAAATACCATAAGATCTATAGTTTCAAATTTTGAAAATGGCGTCAAAGCTGAGTTAATAACTAAGTAAGAACATCTTATGAAACCAGGAAAGAGATTGTCCTCGAGCTTTGATGAGTCGACCTCACAAGAAAATCACCGATATTTGAACCTAAATGTTCACTATAAAGAAAAACACTTTAATCTCGGCTTAATTAGAATACAAGGTTCGTGCACTGCGGAACATACTATAAGTCTAATAGAAAGCCGTTTGGAAAGCTTCAGACTTGGCTCCGATACTCATATTATTGGCATGAGTACAGATGGTGCGAGTGTAATGGTCAAAGTAGGTAAACTAATAACTTACTATCACCAATTGTGCTATGCGCATGGCTTACAATTGGCCGTGGTCGATGTGTTATATAAAAATAGAAATGAAGAAACAACAACGCCAGCTTCTAATGAATCAGATACTGAAGACGAAGACAAAACAGATGAAAAAGGGGTCACAATAACAACAACGGATCCTTCTGGGGCCGAAGTAATTCTTAGATACAGTGAAGTCTTCCGAAAAGTGCGAAAAGTGGTGAAACTTTTAAAAAAATCGCCCACAAAATACTGTATCTTTTTGCAAAAGTTCGTAAAAGAAGATACGGGTAAAGAACTAAGCCTTACTTTGGATTGCCGAACGCATTGGAATAGTCTTCTAGCTATGATAGAAAGATTTTATAAACTAAAAATTTGCATCAATCAAGTTTTAATAGACGTAGGATCATACATAAAATTTAGTGATCTAAAATTGTCGAAACTCAAAGAATTAATCGACAGTTTGCAGCCGTTTAAAAAAGCTGTAGAGGCGTTATGCAGAAGGGATTTGACACTTTTAAGTGCTGAAACAACCCTCAAATTTGTTTTACAGAAGTTACGCACTTATGATACGGTGCTAAGTACTGATTTATTGGAAGCACTACGTGCGAGAATTAAAGAACGTCGCACTGTAGTAACAGGAATCTTGATATACTTACATAATCCCAAGAAATATCAAGAAGATTAACTCTAATGATAGCGTGGAACTTGTGGAAGACATAGTAGATAAGAACTTAGATTTACAATCACCGGAAAAAATCTGTCGTTGCAAGAAGAATTACAATTACAAATTTACCAAGAAGTGGCACCTTTACCGAAAAAAGAAAAAGAAAAGAATTTTGATAAAATACTAAAAAAGGAAATGACTGCTTTTGAAAGTGAAGGAGTTCGAGGAGAATACTTCTCTGCTATTCAAGATCATTTGCTGACAATCAAGCCGACAAGCGTGGAGGCTGAAAGAATCGATTATTATATTATATTTAATGTCACAACATAAATTAATAAAGTTGATCCCTATCTTTAAAATATAAGGTTTATCTTTTAATAATTCGTCTAAATAAAGATGATTGTGTGCATGAATAGTTTTAATTTACTCTTTATTAATGGAAAAGTAAGTTATCCTGGTTATTTAACCTCGTTGACTCAATCCAGCCGGATCCGGTCGGACTCGGCCAGATTGCAATCATTAGTGGCGTCTGCTGAGCCGGAGAGGGAGAGAGATGGAAAGGCTGTCCAGTGTGGCGTCGTGCTTGTGTCCACTCGGCACCGCGCGAATCGTCAAACCCCCCCGTTGCTGTCGCTGCACCTGGTTCGCGTGCCAGAGCTCGTCATTGCTGAGGCTGTTGTGCTGCTGCTGCTCTCTCTCTTTGTGCCCGGCCTGACTCGCGGTGTTTGGCTGCAACGTACTGTCAAGGATAGGCGACGTAGCTGATGCACAGCTGGAATTGTGGTAGGTGCCCATTTAAGTGCCCGGAATTGGCGTGTGTGCCGTAGATAATCGAGTGGTCCCTTTTCCATACCCCTTCCATCAGTATAAGTGTTCATGAGCCGATGCGAGCCTGGCAAGCGTAATTACGTGCATCGACATCTTAAAAGTATAGCCAGCCATGTGCCAGGAGTGCGATACCCGTGTAGTGTGCTCGTCCCCTGGACATTTTTGTAATACATGACGGTTTTGGCATTAAAGTGAACAAAGTGAGTTTAGCTTAGCCTTGTGAGTGTATTTTTTAAGCAATAGTGTGTGTGAGTGAGTGCACTGGCAGTAGCCAGTATATCTCTGATCGAGCAGTTAGTGCATATTGTTTCATGTCAATAAATTCTGCTGCTCCCAGGGCCTCTTCCCACATACTCTTGCGTCTTTTTTCCCCTTGTGTCTTTCCCGTATTCGTTTTTTATATATTTGCTATACGTTAGTCGTAATCCCCGGCTAACGTGTCATAAGTAATATTAAAATTATTTATATTTCTCCTTTATATTTATAATTTCACCACTGTATATCAGTTATAGAGAAGTGTAAATCATACAATAATGTGTAAACAAGCACTTAAACAAATAAATTATTTAATGTTCACATTTGTCAAGATCAGCTGGTACTATCAGTTTTGAGTCCCACACTTACTGCACAGAGAAATGATACCTTCAGTAAACAGTCAAAAATTAATTATTTAAACGTTCAATATTTTTTTCATATAAATTTTGATCCGTTTTTTAGAGGAAAATTCTAGGGAACTTGGAATAATACCATGCACTTGTACCGTTCAATACTCAATAAACTAATTTTTATCTGTCACTAAGAAAAATAGGTAACTCTCTGACTAAGATCAGCTGTTAGCGACTGCTGACTAAAGATATCATTACTGGCGCGTGATTTACAGATTTAATGGTGAGGTGCATAGTTATAGCGCAGGAAAATGATTGCTTTAGTCAACCATCGATATTCAACGGTTTAAGACCATAATATTTACATTTCAAAAATAATTGTTTTTATAATACAATAAAAAACACTTATTTTTACCTTGCATTTGTTGTTTCATGATTGTAAATATATTTCTCAGCGAAGAAAGGATTTATAAAAATACTTTATTGGTTATATTAATGGCCAATAATTTCAACCATTCTTTTTACCAATCAGTTAAATGAGGCCGTTTTAAAATACAATAACCCAGAAATAGATGTGATGCACTTTTTTTTGTTTTGTTGATTTATTCTCTCACAATTAAAAAATAACTCAATTTTTCTTGTAACAGTCATGTAAATATATGTGAATATTTTTAATAAATTTATAAATCTATTTCTGGGTTATTGTATTTGAAAAAAGCCTTATCCAACTGATTGTTAAAAATAATGGTTAAAATAATAGCCAATAATATAACCAATAAAGTATTTTTATAAATCCTCTCTTCGCTGAGAAATATATTTACAATAATGAACAACAAATTCAAGTTGAAAATAGTTGTTTTTTAATGCATTATATGCGAACTTTTATCAATTAAAATTTATTAAAAAATTAATAATGATGTCGTTTAAATTTCAGATTACCTAGAATGTGAAGAAAAATACATGAAATACCTCATTAGTATGTATGCAACAGAAGACATATGATTGGACTCAATTACCAGAAGTATGCACAAGTTCAATAAATCAAAAACAATTGTTGAGAATAACAAAAAAAAATATGGAAAAAAAATTAATAAATTTTCAAAAAAGTAATTTTTTGAATACTTCACGAAAAGTAAAATTGCAGTGAATAACAAGTGAATTATTTCATCAAATAATGGACTTGGAGGTGTACGTATTACATGATCATACAGTCTATGATTGTACAGTTATGATATTTCAAATCAATCATAATGAAAGCTGTAGACAAGCCATATTCGTTGAAAAAAATAATTCATTAAAATTTACAGCTGTTTAAACAAATATGCAATAAAAGTCGTTTAAATTTTTTAGATGTTTATTGGAAATATCTTATTTTTCTTTCAATTGATTAAACATATGATTGGTGATACGTAATATGACAGTATTTTTTAATTGATAGAGCTTTGGTTCAGCTTTACCTACTGAGGGTATAATTATCTTGCGCAATGACCAAGGGATCATTAGATAGATTTTCAACTGTTTAAATAACCTTTTTTCGTCTTGCTCTAAAAATCAACATGTCAATTTCTGAATACCATCATTTTTAAATTCTACTATGATTAAGTCTTTATTAGCTTCTAATTATTATAATTAAATATAGAATGCTGCCCAACATTACATCTATAATATTGAAACTATTGTTTTTTCAATATTTGTTTGGAAATTTAGTTGTAAATGGTTTCAGCCCACTGGATCGAGAAAGATGAAGAATCATCTTATCTGATTTACAGCTGCGGAAGATTATTATACGTGCTGAACAACAGTTATCCTTACTTCCGGCAATGGTTTAGAGGAAACTTAAATCATACGTCAGATCCAGCCAACGTCAGCCAGGTATCATGCCAAATTAGCATGTTTTTTCAGCTAAAATTTTGAGTAAAATCTCCAGATCAATTTAAGAATGGTCATAAAAAAAATTTTTTTTATTTTAAATATCTTCGTTATTTACCGTTTTTTACTTTTTGATCATATACCCCCTGAAACATCTTCGTTCTATCATAAAATGATAATCCACACCTTGAAATTCCGAAAATTTTGGAGTTAAAACGTACCCCTAGTCGCAATTTGACTTCCCATTCAAATAACATGGGATTGTTCTTTGAATTTTGTGAAATTTTTTTGACCAAAACGTTTTACTTTTTTTTAAAAATGATTCTGAAAATTTTCATCTGAAAGTTCGACATACAATCTTTAAGAACATTATTGAAAAATGGGAATATTCTTAGGATTTTATAAGTGGTAACCAGTATTATAATGGCATTAATAAAAAAACAGATTACGAGGAGTATATGAGTGAGTTTGTAGTTGAAGGTAGTAAAATTAAAGGTCAAAGCATTGTTCTAATTTATGACATATATATAAAAAATTTGTTTGAAAATTCTGATATTTTTTATTCTCTGATATCCAAAGATTTAGATAAATTCTACTTGACATTGTTTTTGACAAAAAATTCAAACAATTGATTTTTTTTATTTTGGATTATAACAATGATAATATACGACAATATGTTAAAAAATATACAGCCACAATGCAAGAATAAGAAAAAGAAAAATTGTTGATTGCGATGTAGAAGAAATTTCTTGTAAAAAATCAAAGTTGAAAATTAGTTTTGAAGTTATTTTAAATTAATCATTAACGGAAATCGAAGAATTAAATTTCGGAGTATTAAATATTAAGTGTCCCTACTATTCAGCTGTATCTTGGAAAGAGAAATATGAAAAATGTAATTGTTGTAAAAAAGGAAAAATTGTTTTATCACCGTTAAGTTCTTACGACAAACAATTAGAAAATCTTTTGCTAACCGATGACGATTTCAGAAGTTTGACTCGTTACTACAATGTGTTATTTTGATACTTTTAACGCAAATTTTATTCCTGAAAAAAGGAAATCAATCTATAATTTAAAAATTCAAGGTCAAATTTGTCATAGTTCCCCTAATTCTCTATTTCCAACTAATGAAAAAGAACCATCATGTTGTAAAATTAATAGTTACCATGATTAAATTGCTGTTGAAAAAAGAAAAAAAAAAAAAATTTGATAGAAAATCATGTAGAATTTTGAACTGATATCATGAGTAATGATCCAATTGCAAAAAGTATAAAGACTTACACCAATTAGCAAATATTCAAAATTTACCAAATTATTAAATGTATTTTGTTCGAAAAAATGATAACCAAAAACATAGATATAACAAACCTTTGGTACCAGAATGTGGTGCAATTATTGATTCTAATTCTGGTATAATCAAAAAATTTGATTTATGTGTATATCCAAAGCATTTGTCAGAGAACATACCATCGCACACATATTTGAACAAACTTTCTCACTTTGTAGACCGTATGATTTTCCCCATAATGTTTCCTTTAGGAGACTGAGGCTGCAGTACCAATCATAGTGAAAATCCAAACAATGATTCCGAAACTTCATTACTTTTATGATATTATTTGTATAGACTATTCTATCCCAGATCACGGAATTGTAATCCATTGTTATACGGTGGAAGACTAACCCAACCATTTTTTTTCATATGCATATGCAATGGTAGATAGTAACAGGATGAATTTTTTTAGAAATAATTAAAAATCTTTAAGAATAGAATGTTATCAAGGATTATTACGTCATGTGATAAATCAATATTTAATCCAAAAATATTCCGTCTAATATCTCCAAAAACTTTGAAAATAAGCAAATTAATGCATATTAATTTTTATATTTTACCATCAACTTACATCGGTGGACCAAGATATGTGCAACAGCATTACCAAGATGCTATGGCAATAATGTGAAAACATGGGAAATCAGATTTATTTATAACAGTTACTTGCAATCCAAAACGAAAAGAAGTAAAACATGTGTTGAAAGAATTTCCGAAAAAAACAATGCCAAATGATGTTTCAAATATAACAGTAAGATTGTTTCAAACCAAATTACAGTCTAGATTAGATGATATCACTCAAAACGATATTTTTGGTATGGTTATTGCTTATATCTATACCATTGAATTTCAAAAACGAAGATTGCCTCATGCACATATTCTTGTAACATTACATTCAAACTCTAAATTATTCAAACCGGATGAAATAGATAAATATATTTTTGCTGAAATTCCGACTGAGCCCAAGAACCTTAAGAAATTTGTTATAAAACATATGCATCATGGACCACATCATAAAAGGACTCCATGTTATAATGAAAAGAATAAATGTTGTAAAAACAAATTTCCAAAACCTTTTAGGTTAACTTATTAAGTTAAAGAAAATGGCTATCCAGAATACAAAAGAAGAGATCATTCTTATAAGAATCATATATGTAAAACAAAAAACCAGTCTTGACAAAATTCCAGTTAATAATTCAATGATAGTTCCTTACAATAAATACTTATTGATGAAGTATAACTTTCACATCAAATTTGAATGTTGCGTGTCAATACAAAATTAAATACATTTTCGATCATATTCATTCAGAGCACGTGGGAGGTAAGAGGTTATGTTCAATGGGAATTATGCCGTTTCCAACTTTTCTCCTTATTTATTTAACGAAATTGGATGAAATATTGTAGATCGACATAAACTTGACCCTAGAAACGCCTTCGTGTATTATATGACGTAGACGCTTCACTATTTAAAATTTTTTTGCAAATGTAAGAGCTGAGCGCTCTTCAAGAGTCAATTTTATGTCTATCTATAACATTACATCTTATATCGTTAAGTAAGTAAGGGGAAAAGTTGGAAACGGCAGAATCCCCATAGAACATAACTTTTTATCCTCTTACGTTCTCTTAAGGTAGTGATAGAGCTTTTTGTAAAATACAAAAGGAAAATGAAATTGATAGTGAAAGCAGTACTGATACAGAAATACTGGATTAAATATCAGAATTTGTTGAGTGTCGTTAGCTCGGTCCAATGGAAGCCGCATGGGGGTTTCAAGAATTTTTTCTATGTGGAAGAAGTCATCTAGTGTTTTACTTACCTGTTCATTTAGAGAATAAATAAAAAATAATTTTCGAAGAAAGAAAAATGGAAGAGTCTCTTTGTAATTGAAAAACTTCTTTAATATCATGGTTTAAATTGAATAAAATTAATGAAAGTGCAAAATCAATTAAATACGTTAACATCCTTGGATGTTATGCATTTGATAATCCAATAAAACAATGGAACAAACGAAAACGTTTAAGAAAAAATATTACGATTGGTAGATTAAATGTAGTTTCCCCAAAAGATCAAGAGAGATTTTTTAAAATTTACATTAAATAAAGTAGCAGGCAAAATATCTTTTACAGATTTAAAAACTGTTAAAAACATTACTTACAATAGTTTCAAAGAAACAGCTATTTTAATGGAATTAGTCGAACATGATTCTCAAATAGATATTATTTTTAAAGAATCGTAAAATGTTATGCTACCATTCAACTTCGAAAATTATTTGCATGGTTTATTGTGTCAGAAAATTTTTGAAGCAACATTATTTGGATCAAATACAAAAAATTTATCGTAGAGGATTATAAAGATAACGAAAACAAAGCAATTTTACATTCAAACGAAATGTTCATGTCTGAAAACATGTCTTGTAAAGATTTTAGTTTACCAGAACCAACAGAATCGGTGAAAAAAATTTAAATAATGACAACGATGAAATTATATTTTGTAAACATAAATTTCATGAAATGTTTTCAGAAGTAAGCAATGATCAAAATATAATTTTTTAAGAAATAGTGCAATTTTAGAAAAAAAAATTTTTTATTGATGGTCCTGGTGGGTCTGCAGAAACGTTTTTGTATAAGACATTAACTAACTATTTTTTGTCAATTGGAAAAAACTTTATCCATGGCTTGGAAAGGTATTGCTTCTATTCTACTTTCGAAGGGAATGACTACTCACAGAACATTGAGACTTCATTTAAACTTAAGCACTACAGAAAGTGCTTTCCTCCAGTTTGAATCAGATAAAAAAAATTACGTGAAGTGGAAGTACTTATTTGGAACAAAACTTCTATAATCCCAATACAAGCATTAGAAATAGTTGATGAAACTTCAAGAGATTTGTTTTATGATGAAAAACCTTTTGAAAACAAAATTATAATTTTAGGTAGAGATTTCCGTCAAATTCGTCCAGTAGTCAAAAACGGTAACAGGTTAGATTTTATTTAAGAAACCATTTAATATTCTTACCTTTGGGTTTTGTTTAACATTTTTTATTTAAAAACTAATATACGCTCGACACTTCAAAAATTCTCGTCATTGTTACTTCATATAGGTGAAGGGAAAATTAAAACATTTAAAATTCCTCGAGCGTGGAAAACAAATGATGTTTGTTCCGAAATGTTTAATAATATTAATAATTCTTCTATAAGTAAGGCTATACTAACATCTAGTAATGAATACACACATTTCTTAAACAAAAAAAATTCTGAGTAATACCCCAGAAAAATTAGTAAAGGACTATAGTATTGATAGTACAACTCACAATGGAGTCGATAAAAGTAATAAAAATATTTACATACATTTTCCAACAGAATATTTGAATAGCATTCGAGGAGGTCTTCCGCCACATGAATTTAATTTAAAGATAAATGCTATTGTTATGTTAATTACAAACTTAAATATATCGGAAGGATATTGTGACGGTACAAGATCCAAAATTACAAAATTATTCAAACAAAACATTTTAGCTGAGATCATCACCTGAGAAAAAAAAAGGAAATCAAGTTTTCATTCCGCGTATTACTCTAAATACAGAAAATTTCTTGTCACAGCCATTCATACTGTACAGGAAACAATTTTCATCTACGTCACCATTTTGTATGACCACTAAAGAGGTTCCATAGTCAGAAGAAGCTATATTCCAGAATTATTTATAAAGTAAATTGTACAAATCTAATAACATTAAGCTCATTTTTATTTTATACAACGAGTGATTATGGTGTTGAAAAAAAAAATTTTTTTCATAATTTTTTATTTTGCATGCCCAGACAAGATGCATGCCTAGACAGATTATCACTTACAATAGCACCTTAATTAATCTCATGGGAAATTTTAAATTTTTATTTGATTTTAATTTACCAAGGCTTGTTTTATTCTCTAGATGATTTGAGGTAGGGTTAATGTGACAAATTTTCTAAAATTATTAACGTGTCTAAAGTTACAAGCAATTGTTCATACAGGATTGTAAGTTTCTACCAGTTTCCGTATAAAAAATTGCACGTGACTTTGGATACGTTAATTATTTTAAAAAATGTGTCATGTTAATCCTATCTCAAATCATTTAGAGAATATAACAAGCATTGGTAAATTAAAATCGAATGAAAATTAAAAATTTCCCATAAAATTAATTAAGGTGCTACTGTAAGTGATGATATCTTAGCATGCAAAATAAAAATTGAAGAAAAAGAAAATTTTTTAACACAATGATCACCCACGTATAATATGAAAATGAGCTTTATGTTATTAGATTTGCACAGTTTACTTTATGAATAATTATAGAATTTAGCTTATTCTGACTATGGAACCTCCCTAGTAAATCTCAAGGGCACAGTTTTGATTCTTCACGATTGTATCTAAAAAAAAAAACATTATTTTTCCATGGACAGTTGTACGTGGCATTATTTAGACGTAAAAACCTTTAGAAAATTTTTGTTTAAATGGAATATGAAAACAAATTTGAAATTAATATTGTATGGGTAGAAATTTTTTAATAATAACATTTTTTTTATGAAATTTTTTTGCAATCGTTGTTACCTAGAATAAGAGTAGACTACGTAAGAGATGGAGTGCCTATGATAACACAACGGCGCTAGATAAGTACCAAAATTGGATAATATAAACAAATCGAAAAGCTAAATAGTCCAAGAGCCCACTGCAAATTTTGCTGCCTATAACTGTCGAGGCCAAATTTTTTTGTTAGATAGCGCAATTCTCGTGCAAAACAAAAGTCCAGGGCTGCCGAGTGTAAGGGTGGTCAGAAAGAGAGAGTAAAAATACTTCGGAGCAAATAGTACTTCACGATTTGACCTATCACTGTTGTGGACGAAATTAGCACCAAACTGTATTATTTTCTCTACTGATTACAAAAACATTATGGCAGCCCCAAAAATCTGTTTCAGGAGCGAGGCAACAGCTTCCAAAGTATCATCTGTATGATTGTCGAA
>JAPYYV010013638.1:0-10848 GCA_030522625.1 Copidosoma aretas
TTCCCGAAAATTTTTCGACGAGAATCGAACCCGTTTTTGCCTCGAGTCTGTCAGGCTAGGAAGCTAGCACGCTAACCACTAAGCCATCGAGGACTCTCTAAATCATCCGTTGCATGCATTTAGGAAGCTTCGATTTTTTAAATCTCTAATAAACTTCTTTTTAAAATAGTGTAAAGAAATATTTATAAACATTCTATAACAATACAATCGCTCTTAATGTGAAACAGAAAATAATAGAATAAGAAAATAATGCAAATATCGTCTATAAAAAGTGAAACAAGTATAAAAGAGAAATGACTAGAGTGACGATTGTCAACAGGTATATTGTGAATCTGTGACGCAATAGAAAGGAAAAAGGAGAAATCGAAAGCGAATTTATTCGCAGTAAAGCCGACGAACTGCGTAGCTGGCTATCTACTCTTATCAATACAACTTACGACTTAAGTACTCGTAATATAGAAAGTTGAGCTTTTAGTTATTCATTTTTTATTGAAAATAATCTATTAATAAAACTCGTACAAAGTGATCGTTTAACTTTGAAAATTATAAGTGAGTTAATTTCATCATCAAACGTTCAACTTGGAAGATTCATTTCGTACAAATAATATAAATAGTGTTGAAAATTTCGTTAGCAACTCAACATATACTGTACATTAATGACTATATTTGTGAGTCAAATTTATGTTTTTTATTATTAGAATTATATTTTTTTTTGCTAGTTAATAACTTGTGAAATCGTTGATAGTGTTTACTACCAAAGCGAATATTCATAGTTTTATAAATTACACACTAGAGCTGATGATGGATCATGTAGAGTGCAGATACAGCATATTTTTTATTAAACTGGCTAATTACTTAAACGACAATCAACATATTTCCTTATAAATATTTATATGCCTGTTTTCTTAGCGTATACAGTATTAGTCACTTTCAAACTGGGTATGGCATGAAATGTATTTCCAATAATTAAATAAAAGAAGCCAACCCTTTGATATTAAAATGTATACTTGTATTTGCAATATAAAAGTTTCAACCACTCTAGCAAGTAGCAAGCTATGTAACATGCTATCACTCGCTTACGCGTATACAAGAATACGTGCATGGAGATTGTGGAACTTGTTACTTAGTTGTCATGAGGTAACTTGATAAAAATAATTATTCGTTCAATTAGTTGTATATTTTTCTATCGAATAACTTTCAATCCATAAAAAAAGTTAGTTAATTAATAAATAAATGAATCATATGATAAGTCAATAAATTAATAAACATACAACAGTAGCAGAGAGATGCAAGAGCAAATCATGTATGCAATATAAGAACAAAAAAAATTGTATTCTTTATAAGTCGTGAAACTAACACAAAAAACTTGAATATTATATAATTTTTCGATCCACAAGAGTTAATGCCTGGCAATACTACGCCCTAATTCGTTATCATAGGGAAACGATAAATTTTATTTTGAAATAGCTAATAACTACAACAATATTAAATTATTTCTTATCATTTCTTTTTCAGTTGTAAAACCATCTTTCTTGACTTATTAAAATGGTTCGAATCATCTTTGCTTTAGTTTGTGCAATATGTCTCCTTCTAGTTACAACTGTAAGACTCTTTACAATGTATTGGTTTTATTTTGTCATTTATTTGGTCTAACATTTATAGTCTTGATCGCTTACATTCGTATTTTTAGGCTCTTCCAGATTCTTTTGAATATTTTATTGCAAGTCAAATTTCAAAAGTGATTAAAAATGTGAGTATTAAAGATATTACACGAGCTGATTCCGCAAACTGTTATAATGCCTACAATTTTTAAATATTGTAGGAAAACCTGAATTGCACAAACTATGAAGATTTTTGTGAAAAAGGTCTCGAACAGTTTAAAAACAGTATTTATGTAACTGAAAAGAATGCCAATGAAATGGCTATACAGTTTTGCAAAGTAAGTTAATTGTTTTTATTTTATTGTAGAATTGATGGTTTGGGTAAATATTTATTTTAAATATTTTACAGGTTCTTCTCAAGATCTATTTGTGTGCTATCATTACAGATAACGAATGATGAATATATTAAAAAAAAAAAAAAAAACATTAATTTGATTTTACTATACAGTTTACCATTTTTGGTTTTATCTCAATTGACTTTGAAGCAGATTTCTATTAGTTCTGAACACTATACAGCAATTTGTTATGAAGTAATTGACATAGAACTTGATAAAATAAGCTCATGGTGGGATGTCAAATGTAAATTGCGCAGTAGTTAATAGGTCAAATATTAACGTGGCAAAAATGAAAAAAAAAAGGTTTTTTATGTACAGATCATTGTTTTATTTCAATTTTTTATTAATACTATACTTTACATTACAATAAAACGCAATGCACTATAATATATATGAAATCGTTCTTTTTACATCATCGTATACCTTCGGTTTGTTTTGTATATATATGGTTACTGCTGATACTATGTATTTTACTTCAATATGGATTAATTATAACATTTTTTACATAACTTTTTGGAAAAATATTCTCCTAAAAAATTTCAATTTATTTTCGAATGTACAAAAAAATTATTATAATTAGTTTTCTACATAAAAATTTACGAAACTATTTGTTATGTTTAGGTAAAAAAGAGACATATCAATAAACAAAATTACAACTTAGATTTTGAAGGTTTGTAATATCGTTAACAGTTGTATCGGCACCGAATTTTATGAGTATTATAAATACATACAGTATTTATACATATTTATATATATTGTAAATCACATTATAGTCTACAGTACCGTACTGAGAATTCTTTAATAAACGTTTGAAAAATCATATCATTTTTAACTTTATCTCAAAAAAAGATGCAATTTTGTTCAACCAAATACTAATTACACTTCATTACAAATATTTATAAACATTTTTTAAAAATACACTTAAGTTTATGAATAGGCATTTACTGATGTCAAATAAATTATAATGATTGATTCATTACTATAAGTTAAGTATGCTTGTCACTGTATCTGTTAAAAAATATCTCCATTATCATACTTTACTCGATATAAATAACCATTGTCGACCCTTTGTGAAAGGCATTAATATTTCCTCATTTCCATATAAAGATATTGGTCTTTAAATCTACTTATGGTTCGATATGCTAATTTGCGAATAATGGGCTATTTACACTATGATAAACTTTGATTTTGGCACTTATGCATACTTTGAAAGAGTACGTAATGTTTGAATACATCTTTTTTTTTATATTAGGCGAAAATATACTTGAAAATATTCAATGCAGTTATTAAATCTACATTTAAGCTCGATATTATCATTCGCTTCCTTCAGGTACTTTTCAAAATAATATTTTTTTTCATTGACTTTGATAAAAAAAATAAAATTGCTCTTTTCATGGACAAGTAAAAAAGTACGAAAATAAGTCAATAAAAAATGTAAAATATAATTTTTTCTCATACACATTAACTAATTTGATGCATCAAAACAGCTGTTCAAAAAAACTCCTAAATTACAAATTTTCTTTCTTTCAGTGTGTTTATCACATTTATTATAAAGTTGCGCAATAATAACATTCCCAATAAGAATTCATAAAAATATAAGTCATTGTTTCTAACAAAGATCGTTGGTAACTTTTCATATTATACTTTTATTCAAAGTTAATAATTATTAGTTTATCCCATATGTATGCTATTTCAGCAGTTTGTTGTATTACAATAATATATCGTGATAATTTTTTTTTTTTTTTTTTAATTACCAATGACAAACAATTTAATTTATGTCCAGGGAAATGTTTTTTTTTTTTTTTTTTTTCAAATAAATATTATTCATAGTTTTGGCATTATTTTCTAACAGTGACACATTAAAACAAGAATTTAAAAATAGTTGCAATATTTCATTATTACGACTTCAACAAAACAAATACTTGAAATTTTAGGCTCAAACAAATAGACGAATTAACCAATTCTTTCCCATCATCGCATCAACCATATTGACTCCAGATACTCACTCCAACTTTCTTCAAAAAGCTAACCACGATGACAAGAAAAGTAGAATATCATTACTTGGACAACAAATCTTAAAGATTCCCCTTGATCCTAGTAACAATTATCGGTTAGGAGCAGCACTGGCATCGATCATCATCATCATCGAGTAGAGGAGTGATATTCTCTACGGGCTGCCTGAGGCGCCGTCCTTTTTTCACGAACTGCCCTTCACCCGCGCCGTCGTCGCTGAAAATCATCTTCGGACTGCTGCTCTTGCAAAAATGCCTGCCCCGAGCGCGTCGGTGACACACATCCAACGATTGAGCCAGCGTCATCAACGTTAACACCGAGATCCATCCCTGGATCTAGACGTATTAGTCCCTATCAAACCTGAAAATAACAAAAGATAATTCTCCATCAACATACGAATCAACAATGATGAAGTAAGAAAAAAACAAGTGATCAATGGTAGATTATGCGCACCTTCCAGATTAATAGGTGATTAGTCGAGTCTTCACGACCGGCCTGTAGCTCCGTGGCAGTCGGAGGTCCACGAAAGTCCTCGTAGCCGTCGCCACCCGATATAATAAGAACACGATCCAGCTCGGCTCCGCAGCTGCTGGTATTTCCCGTGCGGCTGGGACTACTGTTGCTCTGCTGGGAAGCCGACGACTTGGAGCCCTTGAGGGAATAACGATTAACCTTCGGTCGAGGCTCTTCGGTCTTTGGCGGGCTCGCAGCTTCCACGCTGGTCAGGAACCGCACTTGACCCGTGTGACCGTGGGGTATGGCTGAAGGGTTCGAGAAAGTCATCACTCTTGTTCCGTACATTTTTTTGAAACGGTATTTAAACTGCAGCGTACCTGTAACCACGGGTGCCTGGGACATTCTTTGGGTGGACGGTTTTATGTGTGGGATCGGCACCGTCAGGAGAACGCCTGCGCTCGTGCCGATCCACAAGAGTTCGTTGCACGCCAGCAGCGCGGTGACCCTCAAACAGGCTGCCTTATGCTGCCTGATGATATCGTCGCAGTCTAGAAAAAAATCGTACGGATGGATTTTTTAAAGAAATCATTCATCGAACGACATGGTGGAAATTGCACTTACTGGCTAGCATGGTCGTAACCGTAGGCGCAATACCGACGTCTGTGAGGCACTCGTAATTCGAAGCGTGATAGAGTTTGAGTACGGCGCTATTGTGCAACGCTACCCAGACTCCGAGGCCACCCGAACTGGCCATGCACGTTATCGGTCGATTGTTGTCGCTGTTCACCGTGAACGTGTGCTCGATATCGAGATTGTAGGTGTTGAGGATCTTGACGTTGTTGTGACTGGCGCACCAGAGCTTGCCGGAAACCGGTAACATTTTCATGACGGGTGATGCGGCTGTGCCTACGGATAGAGTCGTTGGGTCCGTTGTCATCCAACCACCGACTGAAAATGGTCACATATTCAATTAATATTGACAAATTCTTAATCTTTCCACCGATGAAAATAAAAGTTACGGAAGATATCATTGAACTTATAGAACTACTTACGATGATCCCTCGAATAAACTGCAATGTCACCGTTGGCCAGAGATACAAAAACTTTATTGTCCAAGTATCTGAAAATATGGATCAATCATTTGGTTGGACAAAAGTTTAGAAATCGAATTTAAACATATCTGCGACTGCTCCTACATAAACTCACATGATACACTGCACACTACTTCCGTGCTGCAATCTGACTTTGTTCTTCTTTATTCTAATGTTATCGTTGCAATTGTAAACGTGCACGCAGCCATCCTCGGTGCCGAGCCACATTGTCGGCTGGTTAACGTCTTCGTCTATGGCACCACTATCTAGACTCGATAGGTCGCCGGCGATGGAAGTGCTTGCCGTGTCGGCGCATGGAATGTCGTCAGAGTCCGAGTCGTCAGAGCTTGAGCTGGAAGGTGATTTATTTTTATTATATCTTTTTATAATTTTATTTGATATTGTTTACATGCTCTATACGTGTATTATAAAAATATTTGTTATTTATCCGAGGAATAAATCATTAGTTGGTTATCATAGATAGAGGGCCACTCAGTAGTTTGTTAGATTAGGTACATCGTTGTTAAATTACTGGTATGTACATCAGTAGAAATATTAATATAGAGCCCACATAATTATTAGATGACTGTTATATGTTAGGCAGTTACTTTTGTGACAGAATCAACAAGCAAATCAGGAGAAGCCAAAAGAATATTTCGTTTGTTCCGTATACCTGTCCAGTTGAATATTTCCACTACTCGTGTCCTTATTTTGAACAGAGACACCGACACCACGTTTATTGTTAACGAAGACCCTGTTAATAGGTTTGCAGAAGTTTGATCTACAAAGAGTTTAGCCATAGAGTAGTCTATTTTTTTTTTTTTTTTTCGTGTAATTTACGAAAAAATGCCACATATTCCAAAAGAAAATAAATTAATAACCCTCGTACATCCTCATTCTTACACGAAAAGTGAATTTTACTGTAAGAAAAAATCATACTGCAGCCAAAAATAGGCTAGGAATATAATATTTGAACGCGAAACAGATGAATAATATTTCCAAGAAAGCACTTACACGGAAGTGCAGGCAGGAATGCTGGTGACGCAGGTGATTTTCGAGTTGCATACACCGTTGCAAGAGACAACCTGACCAGGGACCGGGGTTAAATTTAGAACGCAAACTTGACCGACGTATCCGTCACTGTTGCAGACCCAAACGTCGCGCTCGCCTCGACCGTTGGCCAACGTTGGCGCCGCGCACGTGAACTGCAGGCCCGCCCGTGTCTTGCGTATCGGTAGCGGCTGCACGAACTCTGGCACCGGCTTTCTGTCCATCGAAGCGGCTGAAAATGATACAACAATTTTATCGCCCAACGACGATTTTTTCAAACAAAACCTTCTCGCCAAGGTCACGTCGCGATGTCGTATGTTTGCTTGGAAGGAAATCCCATCGAGAGAACTAAATCCATTTGACCTCGGCCATCGAACCGGAACGACGTCCCTCCCGACCGCGCCAAACTTACCCAATTTTTGTTTGGCCTCGTTAAAACTTTCCTCCCAACTCGCCCGCTTGTCCGGCTTCTGAAACATCACGGAAATGTTCTCCATCCCGGCCCTGAAAGCATCAAATTTCTCCTGTCGTAAAAATATCGATGCACTTGCCACCGTATTAATCCACTCCGCGTGTTACGATCAACTATTTCAACAGCCACCTCCTACGGACTCATGAAAAACTTTATCAATACACTCACTGCGTGTTGAGGGTGAGCTCGAGACAGGCCAGCTGCGAGTGCACGCTGTTACGCTCGGACAATTGTTTCTGCGTCTGCGAGAGCATCTCCCTGATGTGCTCCTCGAGCTGGTGCTTTGCCCCGTGGAGGCTCGACGCTAGGCTCTGCAGCTCGTTCAGCGTTTCAATGTCCTGCCGCAGCAGCTCCATCTCGCCCGCGATTCGCCTCAGGTTCTCGTCTTTGGCTGAAAAGTGAGATCCGTGTCAACTCGTTGGATGAGAAACACACGGCTGTTATCTTGTTGTTCCTATAATAAATACCTTTCATGATTTCCAAATCGTCCAGCGGAATCCTCATGAGCAGCTTGTACTTGTTCGCTTCCAATATTCCGACGAGGCTGTTGGGACAGGTGCTGCTGTAGACAAAAAACACCAGTTGTCACGAAGAATCAATGATATGAAATCAAATAATACACATACTGTTCTTCAAAAATAATTATCAGAGCTTACCTCGAAGGTTTCCTTATGGTGCCGCTACGTCTCTTGATACTCGTGATCACAAGGAGATCCGAGAACAGAAACAGAGCCCTCTCCTTCCTCGTCCCCTGATTCGAAGCTATGCTCACCAGGTCGTGTCTGATAAACGTTCTGGAAAAACAATCGGCCAACGAATGACATAAAATAATCCTGCTTTTTCCCAACAACGACGACGACGACAAATCAACGAACACCAACCTGTCGTTGGCCACAATACCACCGAGACCATCGACCAGCGCCTGGACCTCCTTCAGCGTGGTCTGCTGCTGCTCCCACTCGAGCGACTCGCGCTCGTTGCAGTTGATCTTGACGACGAGCTCGTGCACCTCCTTGAGCGCAGCGGTGAGCAGCTGGTAGTCCGGGTGCGCGTGGTCGGTGTGCTTGAGCAGCCGCTGGATCAGCAGCTCGTAGCGCGGGATCTTCTGCACGGGCTTGATCAGCAGCTGGTCCAGCCCGAGCTTGCCCTTGTGCTCGCGTTCCATTGCCTGTTGATGATGATCAGTGAGAATCATAGATGTGTTTGTTACACGCGAATACTACACGCGCGCGCCACCACCACGACCGCAACCTACCTCGAGGAAGCGAGCGAAGGCCGGTTTGGCCTGGCACGTCGCCTTGATGGCCTTCTTCGCCGACTTCCAGTTGTCGAGGAACAGGGTGTACGTCTCGAGGACCGCGGGCTTGGTGAACTGAAACGGACAATCACGATTTTTCAAAATTCGTGGGAAATCGATCGGGCCAAGGCTGTTGGGTAATAAAATGGATCTGAAATCGGAATAGCGGGTTTTCTGATACCTACCACTTCGAGGAAGACATCGCCGATCGTTTGGTGTATTTCCCAGGTATCCAAGCGCTTGCGCAACTCCTCCAGAAATACCCTGTGATGGCTGAGGATGGCTGGGATCTGGATGTAATTGAAATACAATCGTAATAGCCCACACAGAGTCCGTAATCACGTCTACAAAGCTCAACCAAGAGATTCAGCGATGATTGTTAAAAAAAAACTTCTCACCTGGTAAAATATTTCATCGACTGTTGCGGCATCCACGAGATTCGCGTTCTCAGGACTCTTGAGCGGCTGGTGGTATTTCTGAAACGACAATAATTGAAGCTTTTTTACTATATCTCTCTCTCTCTCTCTCGCTCTCTGTTCATCGCGATTTGTTGCACAGACATGTGCACAGCTGCTAAGGCTCTACAAGCGTGGCCTACCGGTCATTATAACAATATTCGTTGTATCATGTAAGAACCTTACCCCTCGCGATCGTATTATGTATTTCCGTCCCTTTACCCAGGGTAGAGGAGAAAAAATCCAATCTCCAAGGATTTCGCTCTTTATTATTTACCCACGCTATTGCTCTGAATCCTTGAAGGGGAATTTAACTGAGCCCTCGTTGGAGGATTAGGTTGAATGTAAAAAAGCTGCTTACAGAGAGTAAGAATCTCTCGTTGGATGGAATTCTTTTTCAATTTCGTTGGGTAGCCGAGTAAGGGGCCTGCATCCGAGAGAGAGGTTCCGTTCAAAACTCAAATAATTGCAGAGCAAAGGTATTTGTCGACGGGACTTAAATAGAACTAGAATTTCTAGTTTTCCAAGGTAAGGTCTTTTGTGAAATTGAGTATAGTTTCGTCATCATTCCCTGGTTTGACAGACAACATCAGAGCTCGGTAAACAACAACCAAACGACGAAAAAAAACAACGCGTGCCGATAGCTCCTCTCTCTCTCTCTCGCCGGGCTAAAAGCTCCGTCGGCAGAACAAAGATCCGAGGTCCGTATTAAGTGCCCGATAAAGCTGCTCTCCAGAGTGTCGCGATTTATGCCCGCGAGCGAGCTAATTGCGACGCCAACACCCCCCCATACATCTCCCGCGCGCGACGCACGAGACTCCGGGGGTCGACCTCGCGGGACGGCAAACAAAGCCGCTCGGCGAGCAACGATAATTAATCGTCCTCGGCCGCGACGAAAAACTCGTGTCGCGGCGCCCGATAACTCGGGCCCCCCCCCCCCCCCCCCCCCCGCCCCCCCGAAGCACGCGCGGCTCGATCGGGGGAAAAACAAAGCGCGCGATACCCCCCGTCCCCCTTTATACGATGCGCTCGCGTGCCTTTTTTACACCGCGCGTGCCTCCTTTCTTCCCGACTTCTCGGCGCAGGCGTGATCTTCCGTTCGCCCTCGGACACTCGTGCGAAAACAAACTCAACTCGGACGCCGGAAAGTTGTCTCGCGCGCCCCTGTTTGCGCGTCGTCGAAAGCTCACGCGTCGAAGTTTCGTCGCTCCGTCGATCGGTCGCCCGGGATCTCGAGTGCTTCGCGATCGTTGGTCTCGCGCCGGAAAGTCGGACTCGTTTTCCGGATCGCGCGACATCCGCGACTTTGATTCTCCGATCCGGAGTGTGCGCTGGGAAAAAACGCGCAGGGGCAACGCCGCATTTGCCCGGTATTCAAACGAAACCTCCCCGAGCCGCGTTAAGAAATTCGGAGTCCAAAACTCCGCGGCGAGTTTCTTGATTTTAATTTTCGATCGAGCGCCCGCTGTGGAAGTACGATCGGGGGCCGGCGAGGAGAGGTTTGGAATATTCAGCCGGGGATTTAACTTTTGCTCGACTCGCTCCCTACGCAGCCGTCGTCCGGAACTTTTCAAAGGCCCTAACTTTGATTACGGCTTTCTTACTTCGTCCGCGGTGTATTTTCGTTTTCCGATACCGAATCTAAATTCACTTTGTTATCCGCGAGAACGAAGGACGTTTCGCGCGGATGGATCGGAAATCGGGACGCTGCGGTGATTCGTTGTGTGGATATTGTACAAAAGTGCCGAATGATCGATCGAGCGATCGGGCCAATTGGGATCTTGCGTGAAGAATTCTATTTGGTCCGTCAGATGGATCACCAAAAAATATTGGACACGTATTTTTTCTTTCTTCGTACAAACAAAAAATGACGTAGATAGAGTGCATCGAAGTTCAGGAGGGTCAAAATACGTCACAGGGAAAACGATTCTTATATCCCTATGACGTATTTTACCCCCCACCCCCCCCCCTTTAGAACTTTGGCGTGCTCTATCTCCGGCATTTTTTGCTACGGAAAA